>BQNB010173826.1:0-11640 GCA_026074375.1 Tanacetum coccineum
TCTATTGCTGTGTATTACGAAGTAACACCCCATTTGGTATTCCGCTGCGCTGTAAGTGATTTTTGGGGGTGTTACAACCAATCTAAGACTTCACAAAGTCTTTATACACTCACAAGATATATACCCTTGGATTGACACACAATCCAAATCACACCAATACACAATTTACACTATTGGATCTACACTCAATCCAATTTACACAACAATACAAAGTAAATGTAATGAAGATATGTGATCTTGAGGAGGAAGAGAGAGATCACTTGATAACAAATCGTATGTAGAAGAATACGATTGTTCTTCTCTTGCACTTGATTAGAATAAGAAGGGAGGAAGAAAGAATTAATTACTTGAAAATAAGATCAAGATATTTTAGTGATCAAGATACGTGTTTTAGAAAGAAAGGAAGAAGAGAGAATAACAGATCTGAAAAAATTCGTGACAAGAGGTTCTGTTTTTCAAATGGGGTGGCCCAGTATTTATAGGCACAAAAAAAGAGCCTTGTACTGACGGCGGTCTCGGCGGTCCCTAATATATAAGGGGGCTGCCAGGCCTATAAGGGGGCCGCCGTAGACTACGCTATCTTTTTTGTCTTTTTGTGGGGAATGTGTTATCTGTTTTAGAACCTTCCATTTGGAGGGGGAGAAATCTGATTTCAAATTAATTAATTTAATAAAACATTTCTTTTATAAATTATTATTTTGTGTTTATATTTTTGTAAAAAACACTTTTGTAAAAATGTAAGGTTTAGGACAAAAAATATTTTCTTGATCACTAATCATGTTTAATGATTTGTTTATCCATACCTTAAGTGATTAATCTTAGAAATGAAATTTTATGATTAGTGATTTATAAACGTTTAATTTTATCGTAAACGTTTTCACATTTTGTTATTATTAAAACATCGAGAGGTCGAAAAATATAAATAAAATTTTTAGACATTATTTGTATTAAGAGTTTCTTAATTAATTTTGCATTTATATTTGTTATTAATTGTGATTATGTTTTTGACCAAAACATGACAATAGTGCACATGATGGAGATTGGGATTTTGCCAGGTGATGATGAAGCTTTCAAGTTATCAAGTGTTTTGCTGAGTTAGAGCCACGTAGGATAACATTTTATCTTTTAGTGGCATTTCCCGACGACATTTGTCGTCAGGGATAAGTTCGTCACTCGTCAACCTTTTTCTTATAGTGTCTCTCGGTGCACGAGTCCTGGTTCCAAATCAATACAACGACGTACATGATTATTGGCCCATCTTAATTTATGATACGATTGTTGTTTAGAAGATATTCAATTGTATTATGTCCCACAAATTTTAACAGTTGAACAATTCGTCCATTGCTTTTATATTTAATTGAACCCAATAAAACGTGACAAGTCTTGAGGTACAACCGGCATGTTTCGCCAAAATTTGTCTATCTGGATTTCAAGATAAAGTGCGTCAAAACTGCGAAAAGTGATAGCATTTTTATCGTAGGCTGCACCTTAACAATGGTATGATTTTTGACTACTTTCCATTGCTTATAATATTGTTTGTTACTTAAATATTTGGTCATAAGCCTGTCTCGATTGTTGTAACAAAACTGATTCTATTTTGATGGCGTTTAGGTGTTATGACTATAGATTCGTTTGGTTGTTATAAGTCACGAATTATATTCGGTCACATATATGTTTTTGTTTAAGTGTTATTTTATTAACTAGTCATACAATTAATTTAACATGACATAATTTGATATAACTAGTTCTTTCTTTCTTTCTTTCTTTTATTTTGTTTTCAGTGGGGATGGCTCAATCATAAGAAACATGGCGTATGGTAGAGATGATCAACAAATGCACTTGTGATTTTAGAAGCCGTGCACATATGTTCCTGAGGCGTGCATATATGTTCTTGGAATGACGTTCATATGTTTTAAAAAATTTGATGAGAAAAATAAAGCGTGCATATATGTTATTTTGAAAAGTGCACCTATGTTTTTGGATGACAAGCACATCTTTAATTAACAAGACACATTTGTATTTGAATTGTATTTCATTTTATATCAAATATTTGTTTACTATTTATTTTTGGTTTGTTTTAAATTTTAGAGTTTACATGTATATGCTTATGTTTTTTTGTCATAAATTTTAAAGATTAAAAAATATAAACTATAAACATATGTGCCATTACCATTTAAAAAAATAAGTTTGATGTCTAAACAATTCTACGCAAGAAACATACCTAAATTTAAAATATTAAAAAAAACATATATGCACATTAATTTCTGAAAAAATGTATACTGAAAAAAGTATAAAAAAATAGTTCCGAAAATCAAGGAAAATAAAAAAATGTTTTTAAATTAAAAAATTCAAAAAGAAAAATTAAAATGTGTTTTGATTATTATACCCTTTTGAATTAAGAAAAACAATTAATAATATACTAAATTCATATTGGTTCAAAGTGGTTCTGTATGTTATGTACAAAAAAGTGGTTCTGCAAAGAACAACCCCCTATATATAACTTATATATGGGGCTAACTATGACTGGATTAATATGAAATAGTGACTCAACGCCACCTCAACAATGACATGGCGCAAACAACGATGACATGTCACCCACAATTCAATAAATTTAAATAATTTTCGGATTTATAATTATTTTTGCATTAAATTTCAAAATTTTATTAAAAATATTGGACATGACAAGGTTTGAACTCGTGACCTATTGTTAATATCCAATCATGTTAACCAACTGAGCCAAAAGGTAATTTGTGTTTGTAGATAAAAAAAACAATAATGATATGGTTTAAGAAAATATGTTAGCTATCATATATGCTCCATAATTATTTTAGAAGATATATGCTATAATTATTTTTCATATATTAGACCTAATCTATACACGTTTAACTTGTTCACCAAGAAAAGTCTATTACTAAAAACCCTAACTGCATTTATTCGGTATGTTTAATTCATATTCAACTACAGCAAATCGTTTTAATTTTTGATCCATATTCACGTATTTATTCTGTATTTGTATTCAATAGGATATTCGATTGCACAGGTTCGTTATTTGTTTTCTCTATGGTGAGCCGATTATATTTTAATTGTTAATGTTAGTGTTTGGTGTTGTATGTGTCAGTAATCTATTTTGTCTTTTATGATATGCTTTTCACTTTTATATATAAGATTACTGAATTACTGAATACATGTGATTCTGCTTTTTGTTTATAGACTGACGAGGATGAGAATCAATATGAAATTTAGAGCAATTGAGATTGGTTAAAACTGCAACATGCATCTTACATGTTGGTGAATATTAGATGCATGGATGCATGTGAGATTGGTTAAAACTACAACATGCATCTTACATGTTGGTGAGATGTAATAGGAAAATGGAAGCTATAAAAATTAGATGCAATAGATGCGTCCAATACTATATGTATTCAATATTAGCAAAGGCATCACATACTATATTTGTTCATGACATTTGTCGTGGAAGAGAACATAGACATAATAGGAGGTAGACAGAAACATTTTATGATTTTGCATACATATAACTTATTTGATTTGATTAATTCGGTTTCTATCTTATTTAAATAAAGTAGGTTATAATTATTGTATTTTCTGTTTGAGAACCATGTAGTTTTTTATGTTTTCTTTCAGAATATGATATGAACTGTATACTTGGGAGGGTGACAGTTCTCTATAGCACAAACTTTCGATCTAGAATCTGGTACTTATCCTTTTGTTTATCTTTGTCCAGAGTAGCGATCAAGAGAAGTTTAAGAAATTGGTGACCGAAGGTGATAACTCTTCTAAAAAGGTACTATTCACTCAAAACTTATATAAGCAAACTGGATGCATCACTTGCACATTTGTGATATAAGCATAGTCAAATAAACACATATAGTAGTAGCTATGCAGTAAAACTACATTAAAATAATGTTCTATTGTTTCTTAATTTTCTGGTTAAATTGATATCCAGCTTAAACTTTTTCTTTTTTAGCACCTGCCGAGGTTCCAACCTGAAAATTTTGAACACAACAAGATTTTGTACGAGCGCGTCAATGAAATAGTAGCAAATAAGGGGTGCACCCCTTCATAGCTTGTACCTATTCCAGGAACTACCAATATAGAAAATCTTGAACAAAACATAAAAGCTCTATCTGTTAAGCTTACACAAGAAGAGACCGCTGCACTTGAGTCTATTGCATCAGTTGATTCAGTCAAGGGAGCGCGATACATATGCGGACTTCGATACCCCTCCATTGTCATCATGGAAAGCTTAATCAATGTTTTGAGTCTGTTGTTTGTTGTGTGTTTGTTTTTATTCTGTAAGCATGCTTTTAATCATAGCTGCAGATTTTTTTTGTCGCACTTAATTGACCTGGCAGGATCTTAAAGCTCAAAGATGGAGATAACTGGTGTGAGGAGAAAAGAGGGATCACACATAAATAAGAGCTTGCTTACACTTGACATGGTAAGATTAGTTATTATTTTCCTCAATTTGTGACTTCAGGATGTGAAATTTGAAGTTTGGATTAATAATTATATTGTATGATGATATTAGGAGATTCAAAGCTTACACGACTATTGCAATCTTCGCATAGTGGTCATAGGCGGGTTTGTGTAAGTTCAAAGATTCTCTTTCAAACTTTGAGATATGTGGTATGTGTTTAATTACACATACCTTTTACCTATAAAAACGAGCCTAAATGACCAAAAACGGACATAAAATGCCAAATATTTGTGTGTTTTGTGATTTATGATTGTGCAGGTAACGGATATTCACTAAAGGACAAAAACAAATCCAAAACCGACAAAACCAAGCACGAGAATGGAAAGAAAGTGAAAGGTCGAAGCCAAAAACGTGTGCATCTTGAATGGGCCAACCCGCACCCAAGTTAATGGGCCAAGTCAGCCCATTAAGCCTTTTATATAATTAAAAGTCCATGATAAAAGCCTAAATCTAATTACTTTGAACCCGGGCCAAATTAAATAACCAAAGCCCAAATATAAGCCCAACATACCCTTAACCATAACACCTTTACCCCTTTTCACTGTTAGTCCTTAGGGACTAACATAGTTAGCCCCTAACCATTTTCACTATTAGTCCCTAAACCTAACAAACCCCTAACCTCATTATCCGTTTTACCCTGCTCAAACTTTATAAACAAAAACCTATTTTACCCGCCAAACCAAAACACTATTCACCATCTGTTTTCCTCTTTTTCTCTGCAACTAGACAAACCCTCTCAACCCCACTCAAAACCCCACCCTAAAAGAGGACAACTCCACCTTGGCAATTCCATGGTAATTGATTGGTGGATGGCAATCAAGGGCTGAGATGATGATAAAAGAAGCACAACGGGAATCAAGGGCCCAGATTTAAGATTGAAGGCAACTCTCAACTCCTCACACAAGAAACACAAAAAGCACACCCCTGTGCAAGTTCTTTTATATAAACAGGATTTGATTTTCATTGTAAGGGTATCTAATGTCGTTTTAGGAGTAGAGTAGCTTATTTTCTAGTTTATTTACTGTTTTCTGTCTTTTATTAATGTAATTTTACTTTTAGAAAGCAATGTAATCCTTTTCTTATTAATGCAATTCTGTTTTACATAATTCTGTCTCATTTACATTTTTAAGCAAAATTATTTAATCATTTGTTCAAAAGCCTCAACAAACTGTTTTCTAAACTCAATAAGCTCTCTTTATTCTAATCAGCTTACTCTTAGCTAATCAGAATAAGTCAGTTACATTTTACTCCTAAAATTCTCAGAATTCACTAAAAGCTAATATGGATGATAAGCTAATTCTGGATGGGCTTATGGTTTTACCAGCTTTTCTTTGATAAGCTGGAGCTTGTAGACAAAGCTCTTAAGAGCTTATTTGCCCTTGTTTAGAGCAAAGGGCAAAGTACTCTCTCTTTTCATTTTTTGCTTAAAACTGCTTATTGCTTATTACTGCTTATTTACTGTTTATTTTTGTTTATCATTGCTTGCTTATGTTATTCATTGCTTATTTATGCTTGCTTATTGCTTGAATGTCATTTACTTATGCTTTTCATTGAAACTGTCTTATTGTGCTTTAAAGCTGCTTATTTTAAGTGCTTAATTTTGTGATATTATTGCTCATTTGTCTTTATTTTACCTTGTGCTCAATCTGTTTTGAGTTTTCATAAGTTTTCTAAACCTGTCTAAGCTTTAAAATGGATTTTGAAAAGTTTAAGGGGTGTTTGGCACAAGCAGTATTAACTCATGTTAATACTGCTTGAGTCCACTTTGGTTTAAAAGCCAATTTTGACAAGCTCTTTTAAGTTCTTTAAATTAGTTTTCAAAAGTTTTTAAGGTTTAAAACTCTTTTTCAAAGAATTTAGAAGTTATGGTTTGAATCTGTGGGTTTTGAGCTTTGTAGTTTAGCTTATTTGCTTAGGTTCTTATTAGTGACTTGTTGGTGTCATTTTTATGCTTGTTTATAGCTTAAAATGCAGAGAAATTGGTTGTAATAAGAGTGCAATTTATGATTTGTGTTTTAGTCAAAACCTGTCTAAGTCATTAAGTCTCATTTTCAAAAGTTTAAAGTCCCATTTTCTTTAGCAAAATTAGGTTAGATTAAGCTTGTTTTAGGTTCTAATTTTCTTAGCATTAGTTCATTAGATATAGGTCTTCATCTGTTTAAGCTTATTTAGAGGTTTAGAGCTTATTCACTTGCTTAAAAATAGGCCTGCAGTAAGCCCTTTTGTCTTTACAAAAACTTGAAAAAACTCAGCATATACTGAGTTAAACAGCCATTTTCATAAGCCTTGTTCATAGCTTATATGTGTTTCAAACTGCTTATTCTTTGCTGATTCTTGTAGCTTAATGTATAAGCTTGATTTTTATTTAGGTCATCAAGCCATAAGGATAGCTTAAGGCCTTTAAAAATAAGCTAGAAAGTGTCCCCTTAGGCTGTTTGGTTGACATTTTTGGCCAAAAAGCTTATTTGCTTTTCTGAGCTTATGGCTTATTGGATTTGCGTAATTTGTGTTTAGTCTTGCTTATTAGGTTAGGTTTAGAGTACTTTTAGCTTGTTTAGCTTAGGTTAGAGCTTATTTAAGCTTATTAGCATTTTCAGTTTAGGATTTAAAGTTTAAAATCCTTTTAAGTGATTCTGTCCTTTTAGTGTATTTTTAGCTCATTTTTTTAGCTTAATTGTGATCATAAGTGCTTATTAGGTGTAAGTGTATATCTGTTTTAGCTTATTTTGTTGTTTCCTTAGCTTATTTACTTTTTAAAAGCTAAACAGTCTAAGCAAATTGTCACTTAGTTAGAAAACCAAAACTGTCACTTTATTTAGCTTATTTCAGGCTTATTTTTGGTTTCAAAAAAAAGTGCTTTTGTTAAAGTTGGTAATATAGCTTATTAGAAACTTTTGCAAAAATAAGTTTTAAAAAATAAAAACGTTTAGGAGTATAGGGAGGCCCCAGTTTTGAACCCGTGATCTCAACCTTAACTCCCAAACGTTTTAACACACCACACACTAACCAACTCGCCCTTGGGTCTTTTTCGTTAAGACTCCACAACATTTAATACTTAACACATGTTTTCCAATTTAAGCTTTCAGCCATTTTCTGCTTATTTGTAGCTTATTCAAATAAGCTATTGGGCTAAAAATTTTTTTCATAGGATTATAATTGTGCAAAGTACTTTTTCTGAATTTTTCAGAATTTTTCAAAATAGTTTAATATTTTTTAAATATTTTTAGATTAAAACTGTTTTTAATTCATAATAAATTAAATAAAAGTTAAAAAAATATAATTCTTTTTTCTTAAAATTTTATTAATCATTTAGGAGTGTTAAAAATTAAATTTGCATTTTTAGGGTTAAATTTGTAGAATTTAGGTTTTTTTATGCACGGGTTGTTAGGTCTTGATTTTAGGATCAATAAGCAATAGAGTGTGTGTTTAGGTGTTTTGTGTATGTTTATTCTAGAGAGAGAAAGATAGAAAGTAGAGAGAGAAAGAGGGAGAAGGAGGATTAGATAAATGAGATTAGATTGATTAGAGAAGACCCCCTCACTAATGAGGTAGGGAGAGGTATTTATACCCAAATAGAAGGAAGAGCAAGGAGCTCTTGTTTCTTAGCTTTTTGGCTATTTGTTGGGTCTCGTGACTTTATTTAAGTCACGAGCCTATCACCTAACCTATTACACAATATTATTTCCTTATTTATTACAAGACATTTATCTCAATAAGATTGTCACTTTTATCATTCCTAACAATCTTCCCCCAAGGGATGATCATTGAGATCTCTCTTTGATTGCATTAATGATCATCATTTTCTTATTTGTAACAATCTCCCCCTAAAGGATGATCATTGAGATCTCTCTTGTAACCTTGATCTTTAATCTTTAATGCTCGTTTGTCTTGAGTCTTGATGTGTAATAGTGGTCTTGTTCCAATCATGCTCTAGTGATCTTGATCTTTCCATTTTCCTTTTTTACTTTGCCTTTGAGATCTTTTCATATCATCATTCTTTACCGTAAATCCATCTTGATTTGTCTTTTAAAGCTTCTGACCAACATACTCATACTTTCTTTAAAGCTTGCAATCTTCCTCATGTAGAACTTTAATCTTGATCAACAACTTGATGATTTGAGGAAGTTCTTTGATTTATCAGAGTTGCAGAAGTGTATCTTTAAACTTTGAGTATGAGATATGAAGGAATGAATATGACGGTGTTCATGCTTCTAAAAGGAAGAGATGTTGTTGATGTTGTTGTTCATAAATGTATCTCCCCGGTTGACTTCCCCCCAGTTCATACCTCATGACTACAAGCAGTTCAACTACTTCCCCCCTAACATACAACCATTCGTAACACATACTTCACACAGACAACTCATAAAAGATAGAAACTATAACCTTCAGATCAATAAAGTCCTGGATGATGTATATACCAAAGTCAATTAAGTCCTGGATGTACACATTTCTTTCCCCCAATTGTTGCTTTCCCCCAATTGTTGCATTATATCAAAATATTCAGCTAGAACATTTCTCTTCCCCCTGATTATATTTAATGACCATTAAACATAATCATAATCTTGTTACACCTGAATATTCGATAATGAAGTCATGTGTGGAGTGTAGTCTAAGCATAAGAGTCAACTACTAACTTCAATCACACCGATCTCCCCTCATTAATCATGTGACATCATAAGTAACCTTGGTAATCTAAAACTTCACTTGAATAAATCAAGGAAATGTTGTTTATGTTTTTCTAAAAAAAATTCCGAAAGAACACGATAACTACTAGATCACTTAGATTACTAGTTACCACTAATTGAATCATTAAATAATCATTTTCAAATTAGTGACCTACGTTCAGCGTTGGCATGATGTTAGCACTGGTAGGATTTCCATTCAATCATTGTGAAATACTTAATTTAAGTATCACTCTTGAATGTTCTGGCAATGTCACTAAGACATGCACTGTCACATAGGCATATAAGCGACTCTTGCACTTTTTGTATCTTTGATGTTTAATACAAATGTACTTTTGTATCCTATGTAAGATTTATGATTTGATCTCATTTGGCTCTAGACTCAATAAGTGCTTTTTGGTTTTTGTGATCGGAGGCTGGAGTAGACTGCCACCTTTTCACTATTAACAATCTCGGAGTGAGACGTCAATAGATTATGCATTTAATCTCCATGACAACGAAACAAGATTCTTTTGAGAGAATCTTGAGTGGCTGGGAAGGGTTGTGCATTGCATCACTGGGTCCATGATGTCTTTCTTCAATACCAAATATCATCTTTGTGATATTCGATAGATTATGTATTGACCCGGTTTCTGCCTAATGTTTGTGGAGGGCTTTTTTCTTTTCACCCTTTGCACATCATTTCTTTTTCATTCTTCAACCCCTTTAATGTCCCACAGCATGTAAAAAAAATAATTGAAATGCAAAAATCCCTTAAAAAAAATCACTAAACTATATTATCCAAGACGTCATTACTATCATCATGTTTGATGTTCCGATGATAGATCAATGCCTTGTTAACATCATTCCCAGTCTATTCAACTCCATCATACCTAATAAGACTTACAAGGAAACTAATTAAAACATTCATAAAGGAATTCTAATTGTATTATGAAACTTTCTTCTTTCCTAATAACTATCTTTGACTTATTAAAGCACGTTGACCAAGAATTCCTCATCTTTGACTCATTAAAGCAAGTTGACCAAGAATTCTTCATCTTTGACTCATTAAAGCACGTTGACCAAGAATTCTTAATCTTTGTCTTGTTTCCTTTATATCATATATTGTTTCCTTTTGTATCATCAAATCAATAATTCCTAACATGGAGGAAAGAGTTGATTACACTTTGAGTTTTTTAGATCACTTTGTTATTCCACACATTTAAGCATTTATCTTTCTTGATCACATTTTAATCCAATTCCTCCCCCCCCTAAAAAATAGCATACCATATGATATTTTTGATATCAATGAATTAAAATAGCTATATGAGATTTTGAAAACACATGGGAGAAAACGGATATAGCATGATTATCATTTGAACCTTTTTGAATGTTCTAAACAAATTTGAAAATACTAGTACAAAAAGTGGTATTGGTCACACCAAAAATGTGTGACTATATACATATAGTCACACACGCGAAAAGTTTCGTGTGTGACAAAAGGTCGCGCGGCCGTAGGTCACCTACGGTCACGCATTCGAGTTAGTCACACATAAGAAAGCTTTAGTGTCCGTATCCACGTTTTTTGTGTGACTAAATAGGTATAATTTAGTGACTGTAAACAATGTACAACCAACAAAGCATGTTTTTTTTGTATATTTAGTCACATACAATTAAACATAGAGTGGCCAAAAGTGTTAATATGTGTGACCATATGGTGTTTAAAGTGAAGAAATGTGTATTTTGTGTGACTATTGTTCATCCAATGACCACATGAATTTTATGTTTGTGTGACATTTTGTAATATTTAGCCACACAAAGCATGTTTGTTTTGGGTATTTAGTCACATACAACTAGGCATAAAGTGACCAAAAGTGTTAATAAGTGTGACCATATGGTGTTTAAATTGAAGAAATGTGTATTTTGTGTGACTATTGATCATCCAATGGTCACATGAATTTTATGTTAGTGTGGCCTTTTGTAATATTTAGTCACACAAAGCATGTTTGTTTTGGGTATTTAGTCACATATAATTAAGCATAAAGTAGCCAAAAGTGTTAATAAGTGTGACCATATGGTGTTTAAAGTGAAGAAATGTGTATTTTGTGTGACTAATGTTCATCCAATGGCCACATGAATTTTATGTTTGTGTGATTTAGTCACACAAAGCATGTTTTTTTTGGGTTTTTAGTCACATACAATTAAGCATAAAGTGGCCAAAAGTGTTAATAAGTGTGACCATATGGTGTTTAAATTGAAGAAATGTGTATTTTGTGTGACTATTGATCATCCAATGGTCACATGAATTTTATGTTAGTGTGGCCAAATATAATATTTAGTCACACAAAGCATGTTTGTGCCTCTCACGAAGTGCTTATTTAGGGTCACTAAGCTTGACATAATCCCCGAATTCATTGGTCCTTGGGGAAGGTTTGGAGATCTGGGACAACCATTTGTGGTATGTCCCCTCCAAAGTAGTGC
>BQNB010173827.1:0-13321 GCA_026074375.1 Tanacetum coccineum
TAGTCTCCCATAGTCTCCATAGGGGTAGTAGAGCACATATGTCGTTATGAGATATATGCCCCTGGAGGAATTTTGTTTCGTAAAACATTAGGCGACTAAGCTGAGGTCGCCTTTCCGGGTGGTATTGCCCTACGATACATTCAATCTGCCCAACCTTTCTTGCTATCACGTGATGGGTATGTTTCACATCTTAAACTCTTTGTATTATATCATTTCTGACTAATTCAATATTTGAAAATAGGTGCAACATAATAACAGTTTAAAAACCTCTGATTGTAGGCTATATCCAAGATGTATTTGAGCCAATGACATCTTCTACATAAATAGGAAATTCAACCCTAACTTAGATCCACAAAAGGAAATCAAAGTCCTGAGGCCAACAAGTTATTACGAGTACAATAATACTGACACGATAAAGAGGCTCACAATTGAAGAATTTCTACAGCAAGAGAAGAGAGAAGCATCAATAACATAATAAATCACTCACAATTTCATGCGTAAAACTCTAAAAAACAACAAATCTTTGTTTCGTATTTACAAATCTAAAAACAACAAACTTTGCATGCAAAATGAAAATCATGATTTCAGATTTCATTGCCTCTCGGTGATATTATGTTATTGCCCGACCATAAAAAATGAGCTTATTCACTTATCACTTTCCCTCCCTTTATTTATCTCAAAATCCCACACACACCTTATTCACTTTCCCTCCCTTTATTTCCTCCCCTCCTTTCACTTTTTACAGGGTTTCACTTTCACAAACAAAAAACACAAAGAGAATGAGCAGCAACAACAAACAAAACGACATCATCGCCTCCTTACCTATCCAAGGTACGTACCTTCACATCTCATCTCCAAACCTTAATTTTTTACAACTTTTTTATAATTTTTGTCCTTTTGTGACTTTGGAGGACCGTGCTCGACTAGCTAACGCACTCAAGGTAGTGATTATCGGTTATATTTTACACGCTATTGTGTAATATATAGTTCATAATTTACTTCTACTGTGAGTAATGTGTGTGTTAGTGATCATTAGTTAATTTGATAAGTGAATAATGCTTAGTTTTATAATTATGTTAAAATTTATTTATTTCACTGTGTGTATTAGATAGTAATTATCGTTGAATTTTGGCCTCGAGTGTGTAGTTTTGTACCTGTGTGGTAGGTAGTAATTATGGTTAGTTTTATATGCGAGTGTTTAGTACCGTTTTGCAGGTCAAAATGTTGATTCACTGTGTTTGTGCGTGGTTATTTGTTAAGGTTAGTGTTAATCGGTTAATTTTATCTGTGAGTGCTTAATTTTGTAACATCTGAAACTGTGTCCTTGTTTGTGTGTGTTAGGTAGTGATTATGAGTTTGCGAGTGTTCAATTTTGTAGTATAAGGTTAACATTATTTTTACTGTGAGTAATGTGTGTATTAGCATATCAGCCATAGGTAGTGATTATCGGTTAATTCTTGCAGCGTTTTGTAATATAGGTTGAAATTATTTCTTAGTCTGTAATTGTGTATGTTAAGTTGTGATAATTAATTACTTTTATCTGCGAGTGTTCAGCATTGTTTTGCAGGTCGAAATGTGCTTATGTGTGTTTGATAGGTAGTGATTATGAGTTAATGAATTTTCAGTTTTGTTTCGGTTCGGCTCGGTTTACAAGGTTTGGTGTGTTCTTCTCGGTTTTGGCTCGAGCCGAACCGAAACCGAAAATCATAAATATATAGAACAGAAAATTGAACCAAAATATGGTAGGTTTGGTTTTGGGTTTGGCTCAGTTTTTTGGCCTGGTTTGGTTTTCGGTCTATTTTTCTCAGACCCGTGTGTCTGTGTTAAAGTAGTGATTATCGGTTAATTTTATATGCGAGTGCTTAAATTTGTAAAATCTGAAACTGTGTGCTTGTTTGTGTGTGTTAGGTAGTAATTATCCGCTAGTTAGTTTTGTCTGCGAGTGTTCCGTTTTGTAGTGTAAGGTTAAAATTATGTTTTATTCGCGGCTGTTTTAGTTTCTGCTGGGTGTGTGATAGGTAGTGATTAGTGGTTAATTTTGCAAAATATGTTGACAAAAGTTGTTGCTATGTATTAGTAGTAGTTAGTGATTATTGGTTAGTTATGTTCGCGAGTTTTTAATATGTTATGTAAGTTCTGTATTGTTGGTAGTGATTGTCAAATCGTTTTATGCGAGAGTTTTATTATGTAATATAGGTTGTGTAATTGACTTTGGCAGTGTGATGTGATTTTTAATTAGTTTTATCTATGAGTGCTCAGTTTTGTAATATAGGTTAAAATATATATATAACTGTGAAAGTGTTTTTGTGATGATTTCGTTTGGGTCAACCCAACTGGACACGTACAATATTTACCCGTTTGACGCAATCCCATTTCCTCCATTTACCAAACCCACACGAGCTATTTGGCCACCTTAAGTATTTTCACAAGTATTGATTGATGGTTTACCTGATAATCTTTCTTGAGGCCCTCTGCTTGGTTTAGCATGCTTTTCGTGCTATCACCATGCTTATCTCCAAAACATGTCAGATGATCCATGCATATCTTTGATTCACTGTGTTTGTGCGTGGTTTAGCATGCATTTCGTGCTATCACCATGCTTGTCTCCTAACCGATAATCGTTATGCAGGTCAAAATGTTGATTCATTGTGTTTGTGCGTGGTTATTTGTTAAGGTTAGTGTTAATCGGTTAATTTTATCTGCGAGTGCTTAATTTTGTAAAATCTGAAACTGTGTCCTTGTTTGTGTGTGTTAGGTAGTCTCAGTTTGCGAGTGTTCAATTTTGTAGTATAAGGTTAACAATATTTTTACTGTGAGTAATGTGTGTATTAGCCTATTAGCCATTAGGTAGTGATTATCGGTTAATTCAGGCAGCGTTTTGTAATATAGGTTGTAATTATTTCTTAGTCTGTAATTGTGTATGTTAGGTAGTGATAATTGATTACTTTTATCTGCGAGTGTTCAGTATTGTTTTGCAGGTCAAAATGTGCTTATGCGTGTTTGATAGGTTGTGATTATCGGTTAATGAATTTTCAGTTTTGTTTTGGTTCGGCTCGGTTTACAAGGTTTGGTGTGTTCTTCTTGGTTTTGGCTCGTGCTGAACGGAAGCCGAAAATCATAATAATATATAGAACAGAAAACTGAACCTAATATGGTTGGTTCGGTTTTGGATTTGCCTCAGTTTTTCGGCCTGGTTCGGTTTTCGGTCTATTTTGCTCAGACCTATGTGTCTGTGTTAAGGTAGTGATTATCGGTTAATTTTATATACGAGTGCTTAATTTTGTAAAATTTGAAACTGTGTGCTTGTTTGTGTGTGTCGTTTTATCTGCGAGTGTTCAGTTTTGTAGTGTAAGGATAAAATTATGTTTTATTCGCGGCCGTTTTAGTTTCTGCTGGGTGTGTGTCAGGTAGTGATTAGTGGTTAATTTTGCAAAATATTTGACAAAAATTGTTGCTATGTATTAGTAGTAGTTAATGATTATTGGTTAGTTATGTTCGCGAGTGTTTAGTATGTTATGTAAGTTCTGTATTGTTGGTAGTGATTGTTGGTGGTGATTGTCAGATCGTTTTATCCGCGGGAGTTTTATTATGTAATATAAGTTGTGTAATTGACTTTGGCAGTGTGTGGTGTGATTTTTAATTAGTTTTATCTGTGAGTGTTCAGTTTTGTAATATAGGTTAGTATCTATATATAACTGTGAAAGTGTTTTTGTGATGATTTCGTTTGGGTCAACCCAACTGGACACGTACAATATTTACCCATTTTGACCCAAACCCCTTTCCTCCAATTACCAAACCCACACGAGCTGTTTGGCCACCTGAAGTATTTTGGCAAGTATTGATTGATGGTTTACCTGACAATCTTTCTTCAGGCCCTCTGCTTGGTTTAGCATGCTTTTCGTGCTATCACCATGCTTGTCTCCTAAACATGTCAGATGATCCACGCATATCTTTGACAAGGAGTCAAACTCTTTTTTCATTTCTTGGTACAACATAAGTGAATCTGCTTGTCATACAGTTTTTCACAATTATGTCATCAGCTCCACAAGTTTTATAAACAAAGGGATTCACGTATGATTCTAGCAAAGATTACCATTAACACATGATTTGAGATCACTGGCGTCTGATTGAAACTTTGTATCCATGGAGACGTATGCTGCAGCAATCTCCTCACTTCTTAAGTTATTTACTTGAATTGTTTCCCTGTACAAAAGATTCAATGGTCATGAGGTCATGATCATGTCAAAACTAACGGATTTTGTGATTATTTTACGAGTATATATGTATGTACCTTATAAACGATTCTATCTCGACCATATTTCTCTCATTAAAGCGATTGATGGCTAACTTTGTGTTATCCCAGTGTTGTAAGGAGTTCCCAACCTTGTCTGTACTGAATGTAGAGTAAGGTTAAGCTTTCTATAAACAATATTAACTTGAGAGATACACTTCGTCCGTCTATTAAACAGAAAGCAAAATAAAATATGTAAATATCTATTTAACAGAAAATTGATGGAAGCTCCAGTACAACATACCATGAAACTACTGCATGAACTGTACCATCTTTAGTTTTGATAAACTTTCTTCAAAAATAACTGAAAGTGGACAATTGTTATGGGACAAACTAATTAGATATGTGGACAATAAAGTTTCGGGAGACTTTACCCAAAAAAAGAATAAAGTTTCGGGATTGTAGGAAGGGCATTTAGATTTCAATGTAATGCTTACCACTCTTCAAGGCAGTTTTCCAACAACGTCGAACTTTCCGTTGAAATACATGTATCTTCTGTAAAAAGAGATTTCGCTTTCTCTATATATTTATTCACCTCAGTCTTTCCATCATCAGAAACTTGCATCATGTTAGACGCGTCCTGCAACATTATCTTGTTATCTTGTGAACTCACCTCATCAATCTTTCCTGATACCTGAGAAACCTGATCACAAAATTGGATTTCAGTGTAATAATTAACAGATACAATTAACCATGATATATACAAACAAAATAAGGTTTCCAAGCTCACCCTTAAAGTTTGTTTTGATGTCAAGTTCCCTAAGATTGCTGACATGTTTTCTATTCCCAACTGTTCTTCTTTAGCTGCATATTCCTGTGAAACAAAAGATAAAGATTTTAGGTACTTGGTCGTAATTATATGGGTACAGATCTAATATAGCATCGTTCATCAATTTTACCTTGAAATTCTTCTCAAATGCTGCTAAGCTCTTGAGAACTAGTTTTATGATTTTCCTCGAGAACTGCCATGAGTTTAGTTGCTCGATGACTCAGATTGTTGAAGAAATCAACTGTTGCCCTTGAGATATCGTGAGCAGCCGCCAAACTTTTATGCAGTCCCTATATAACCAGAAAAAGAAGATTAGGTTAAAACCATATATTTAATGTTCTTAGCATCATATGACAATCTGTTGGAATCCAAATATTAATGACTACAATGCATGCACTACCAAGAAGATTCATACAATTGACTACACTGACAATTGAAGATTAGGTGAGAGGTGGCAAATCGGGCGGGTCGGGCGGGTTCGGGCGGGTTTGGGCAACGAGTCAAATGGACATGGGTCAAATGAAAAAAAAATGATACCAAAAGACTAATATTTTCTATTGACAAAAAATTGTTCTCAAGATAGAAAAATAACAAGAACTAGTACACCGTAGATTGATACATATGTTTTGTTTGTTTTTATACATTTCGTACGTTTTGGCATGTTTTTACGCTTTTATATGTTTTTTTCCCTTTTCCTATGTTTTGTACGTTTTCGTATATCCAAAAACATACAAAAGCGTAAAAACGTATAAAAAATATATGAAAATGTTTAGAATCTAGTGACAAGTTTTATCATCACTTTATATACCGAAAAATATCCCCCGTATACTTAGTGAGGAAAATAGTGACCACTTTAGGCTTCATCACCAAATGTTTACAGATGACCAAATATTAGTGTCCGAAGAAAAAACTTCATGCTTTTCATAAGATGGTCGGGTGCAACAGTCCTTAAAAGGCCAATGGTGCTAAATAAAAACACATTCAACTTAAAAGACCAATGGTGCTAAATAAAAACGCATTTAACTACTACAAGTGTTTCAAGTGATAAGCAAACAATAGTTTTTATTTATTGCAAGAAAGATTGAGCTCCTAATAACTCATTCAAAAAGTCTTACAATAAAGTGTTTACTCATTACCCATCCAAAAAAAATATTCAAAGAATCTGCTTACCAATTAGGAGTAATAGTGTTTACTCTCAAGATTTAGGAATACTACCCGTACGGCATGAAGCGCACCAGATTACAGCACATTCTAGATCAAAAAGAATTGAACATGAGACCACGTACATTGTTAACACTCCTCAGTGAATTTGATTGTAAGATTCGATATCACCCTGGAAAAGCATGTTTTGCGGCAGACGCTCTAAGCAGAAATGAACGAGCTAAGCCTCTCAAGGTGAGAGCCTTAGTGACGACAATTAATTCAAACCTACCGCCACAAATTCATGAGGCACGCGTAGAAGCTCTCTAGAAAAAAAACGTTAAAGATGAGAACCTTCATGGTATGGACAAAGAGTTTGAGAATCGTCTTGACGGAACTCTCTACATTAGGAGGAGGAGTTGGTTACAACGCTCTAGAGACTTAAGAGAATTGATCAGGAATAAGCCACGCAAATCTGACTATTTCATCCACCATGGATCGGATACGATATATCATAATATTAAGCGGATGTACCGATGGCCCGAACATAGAAGTAGGCATTGCCACCAGAAATACCTCATTGAAAATGGGAAAACATAGCCACGAATTTTATCACAAGGCTACCAAGAACAACAAGCAGTTTTGACACGATTTGGGTAATCGGGATCATCAAAAGAGTTATGCTGACATGAGAAACAAACCCTTAGAATTTCATGTTGAATGAGCCCCCGAAACAACTAAGCAGAGTCCATAGTACCTTTCACATGTCAAGCCTGAAGAAATGCTTATCCGAGCGAAACACTTGCTATTCTTTTAGATGAAACCCAAATCGATGACCAACTTCATTTCATCAAGGAACCAATTGAGATTATGGATAGAGAGGTCAGGTAATTGAAACAAAGTCGTATTTTGAACATTAAGGCAAAATTCCAGGCAGGTCCTGAATTCACCTAGGAACGAGAAGATCAGTGTTGAAGGAGATATCCTATATCTCGCCAATCTAAAATCCAATGTCAAATCTTCAGCTTTGAGGACAAAACTCTTTTAACTGGGAAGGGATGTCACAACCTATAAATTTCCAATCAATATTTTAGCCGTTTCCGTTTGATAATTTGAATTTTTAATGTTTCGTTTAGTTTTTACGGGTAACTGGGAAGTTGTTTCGTTATTTACTGAGAATCATTGCCGGGAGCGATCCGTACATCCAATCATCGTAGTCTTCCGTCAGTTGACGTGTTTTTACGTTTTGAATCGATATTTAAAATTTTAGAAATTTACGCGAAGTCGTTATTCGTTTTCGTTATTTGCGTATTTCGGATATATAAGGTAGAATATGCATGTGCATGGTGACCTTGAAATTTAATACATGAAAGCACTATGTTCCTAGAATGTTGGAGACCAAATTGGTCCTCCCCCCCTCCCTTGGCTCATACACGTCCAAACATACTAGAACATAGGGAACCATTTTTGAATTTTGAAAACCATGGAGACATGTTTTCCCTATCATGTGGTTAGTACTAGTCCTTTCTATGCTATCATTGGTGGATTCAGTTTGCCCCCCCACCACACCACAACACCCCCCCCCCCAACCCCCCCCTGGAATCATGCACACCCAAATAATACACACACATTCTCACTTAATTTTAAAATTTTGCTTAAATCCTAAGCAGCCACGGTTCCTAATACAGTCTTCAAACACTCATTATTCATTCTATTTTATTTCTCTCACTTTCTCTCACTAGAAAAACACACATATCTCTCTTTCTCTTCTCTCTTGTTCGAACACCAACACACACACACAAATCCATATATTTTCAATCTTTGATCAAAACCATTTGAAGATAAAGTGTTCGGGTTGATATTCGAGTAACTTATAAACAACGTTTGGGTTGTTTCGGTCTCTAATCATCATGTAATCCTTCGTATTCTTGTAAGTTATCAAATCCTCATAAATCTTGTACTTTTGTGTTCATCTTTATACATATATATTAGTTGTACAAACGGATTATAAAAGTTTACATTTTAAACTACGTAAACATTAAAAAGGTTACTTTATATTTTGAAAATAAATAAAAGAAGTATAAGGAAATCATAGTTTTGTGATTGTGGTTATTTTCGTTTAATAAAAATGGTACTATATAGCTTATTGTATTCGACTTATTTTAATAAGCTTTTAGGAAAGCTTATTTGATCTTATTCGACTAATATAACTTATGTTTGGTTCGACCCAATAAGCGAAACCACAAGGAAATGTTGTTCGAACTTATTTGGCTTGGCTTATATTTATTCGGCTTATTTCTTGCTTATTTTGAAAGGACTAAACATTTAGCTTATTTGGCTTAATAAATAAGTCCAAATAAGGCTTCATGGGCTTATAAGCCGCGTCCCACACAAGAAGCCACGAACCACGAGCTTAATCAATAAGCTTTGGGTTCGGCTTATATTATGTCTTGGCTTATTAAGAGCTTATGATAGCTTATTGATGACCCAAGAACTTATTTAATATCTTTTTGCTTATCGGTCTAGTTATAAAGAGTTTTTATTGATCGAACTTGTGAAATGTAAATTAAAAGTGAGTTTTTATTAAAGTCTATGACTTTAGAAAACATGTAAACATGAACGAGTAATGCAGAAATTTTGTAAGAATTATATACTTAGATTAAATTGTGAAAATATACTTTTATAAAACTTTTCCGAAAAACATATTATTTATAAACGATAAATAATATATACTTAACTTATATAAATACATTAAAATACATATTTATGTTTTCTACATACATATTTAATTTAAATACTGACAATTAAGCGTGCTCGTGTGAGAGAAGCACTAGCATGGGTGACCTACCGGGAAGTGTGTAAATTAAATATACAAAAACATCATAATCGAAAGGTTTTAAATCATTATTTGAGATTATTGGGTAAAATGCCGAACAATATATATGTATAAATATATTTTACTTGAACGTTATTAAATGACATTATGTATATATACATATATGTATATATATATATATATACATATGTGTATATATATACATACCTTCAACCACAAAACCGATCACTAACGTTTTAATTATAAGGACATTTACAAAAGTATTTTTAGATAAACATTTGTACAATATCCGTATTTTCTTATCAATCCGATTCTAAGTCGAAACATATATTCTCTTAGGTTGCGTTTGTGTACCGTCATTCGTTTCCGTATGATCATATGCCTAGATGTTTACTCTTTCATTTCACCGACTCGAGGTGAGTTCATAGCCCTACTCTTAACTCGTTTTGAATGATTGTTTTATAACTTGGGATGAGAAACATTGCTTGTTTTTAAAACTGGAAACAAGTACTATACATGAGAAATTCCCCGTTTACGTGTTACCTAAGTAGCGTTTTGACCACTAATTTCCCGAATTATCATGAACTGTTAATTTCTTGACCGGAGGACCGGTTAACGGAGCGCGAGTGAATAAATAGATCTATTGAGACTAATTATCCCTATCCGGGTAAGAAGCAATTACTAGTTTGAGATTTCTAAGAACTAACGCATATATGTCATGTTGAAACTAGTTAGGTGGTCTTTGGTCGGACACTTGAAGGGCAAGCTGTTAGGATTAATGTTTTCTTAACTTAGTACCGACAGTACAATAGTTAGTACTGACAGTTATACTTAGTACCGACAGTAATAACTGGATTATTTGAGTGACACATTTGGTCTAGTTAACTAAATATAAGTCTTAAGTTAACCAAGTTAGTTTGTGAAAACGTTTTCTGACGAGAAATCATTTTTATAAATTAAAGTCCCATCTTCGAGATCAAATCATTTCCAACACTTATAAGTTATTTTTTAACTATCCGAGTAGTAATCTTTATTATCATTGGTAAAATAAAAATTATTTTCAAAATTGTTAAAGTCTATTTTCTTTCTGGTTATTTGAACACTACTCTAATCCCTGTGGACGACCTGGTCTTACCTAAAAAGATTATACTACATACGTGGGTTATACTTTTACCCGTGTGTTTCCATATAATTATTCGGTATTTTTAGTCTTACAAATTTATAGCTTTTGAAACACATCAATAATTAACTTGGCTACTTTATTTCAAGTATTCCAAACCAAGTCAAGTATACACTTTTATTCATAACAAAACAACAAAAATATACTTACATCTTTTATTTATATTTTTAAACAAAATTTTGTTACTTACATTCTTTTAAAGTATACAAAAGAAAAACCAAAGCAAAATAACTTTACAAATTATTATTTACCTCATGCATGACATCACTCAAAATCTTGGAAATATCTTAAAAGATTACAAAAGATTTTTTAAGCAAAAATTCATATTTTTACTGTCAGTCACCCGGTACCCTGTGTCTACACTGGCCGGTACCCTTCATGGAAGGTACCATCAGAACTGGTGAACAATAGACAATTTTGCCTATAAATAGCAAGTCATTTCTCTTGATTTAGGCATCCATTTCACGTACATCCTCTCTTGCATTTTCTAATCCTTGATCTCAGATCAAGATCTTATTCATGTTTCATTTTTGGTGATTTTCTTATTAGGAGAAGATATTGCCAAGTTATGCATTCGAGTCGATCAAACCTCAAGTTTATTTGTCGCAAGCATCATTCATCATATCAAGATCATCCTACTGATCCTTGTCCATGATTCATTCATTGCACACATCAAACAAACACCTTGTAAAATATAGAGTGTATATAGGTCAGTTCTACCAGTGTTAGAACTCTGTATTTAGTTTTTTACCAAATAAAGTATAAGTGATGTAGGGTTGGTTCTACCGGTGATATGAATCGGTATTTAGCTTTGTACTGGATAAAGTATAACCGACGTAGGGTCGGTTCTACCTGTGATAGGACTTGGTATTCAGCTTAGTACCGGATAAAGTGTAAGCAACGTTGAGAGGCTTCTCTGCCAAAATAAGGAGCATGTGGATGTAGTGTTTAAGAACTCTCAAGTTGGGTACTCGAAGAGTGGCGTATGGCAAGGAAGGAGTCCTTGTAGCCGAACCACTATAAATAATTATGTCATGACTATATCCTTTACTTTTATTTATCATACTCGTTTATTTATTATTTGCACAAATCTACATGTATATAATCACTATCCATATCTAGATCTGAAGAGATTTACTATACTTAACCAAAAATATTTTAAATAGAATTTTTAATTAGTAAAACTATTCACCCCCTTCTAGTTTTCCACAATTGGTATTGATGACGTACCCTCCTCTCCGGTTCAAAGGCCTCCCCTTCGAAGCCCGAATGTGATCTTCTTCCAATTACAACCAATAACCTTCGAATAGTTTCGAATGGCGTAAAACCATCTTCGGGATGGTTACCAGTATGGAAATCCGCCACGCGAAGCCCTATACACTTTGCGGTGGACCTTAGTCAAACCCACATTCTCCATCTCCATCAAGGTCTTCCCACCAAAATAGAGATCATGGTACACAACCCCAAGAATCACCCCTTAAATCGTGGGACACCCCCACGATCATTAGTCTTGGTGCTAAGCCTCGTCCCATCTCATTTCTACACCTATAAATAGATGGTAAGGGCTCTAGGTATGGCTAGAACTTTTCACACACTTACTTACATTATCATACTTTACCAAATACAAAGCACATACTTACTCTCACGCCGGAGGTGATTCACAAGGACACCCCCCGCACTTCACTTAATGTAGTGTTTTCATTTGTGTTGACACAGGTTATTCAAGGCTTGGCAACTCAAAAATCACATAAAGAACTCTTCGATCTCATCGAAGCTTGATCGTGCCCATATTTACACAATCAGTGGCGCCATTCATGGGAACGCAACAATTAGTCCCGTTCAAACCAAGCCTAGTAACTGTCAAAATAACTCACATTCTTTTCCGGCATGACAAGCGGGAGAGAAATTACACCACCACCAGGTTTCTTGACAGTACCCATAACTACCACCATGTTTTCCGCCACCACTCCTGAAAACACGCCCATGGCTTATCGTGCTTCCACCTCAGCTAATCCCAATCTTGTGATTAGCCCAGATTTTGTCGAAGCCAATTATGAAGCCCTTGAGTCTCTCTTAAGGGACCGGCATAGGCAGATGCATAATAATGACCTCCAAACCCAACTAGAGTACTTCAACGAAGATTACAATGAAGAACGAGAGATGGAGCCAAGAACTGAGCCTACCAGAGCTGCCACTCCACCTCTTCGAGTAGCATCTCCCAGGATCCATAGACGAGGGGAAAGAACAGTGGGGTTCGAAGGAGCTCAGAGTAGAGGGGAAAGCAGGGTCGAAAGGAATACTGAAGGGGGAAGGCCTTTAGAAGAAACATCCAGAGGAAATGGAGGTCAAAGTGTGAATCTCCCTCCACTTTTAGCAGCCCATTTGAGGAGAGGCGAGAATGGGAAACCTTTGCAATCTTCTATGACTTCCGCTTACGGAGGTCAGGAACTTCCAAATAACATAGGAGGGAATCTCCCTTCTAACGGTACGTTCCTCTCACACCATGCTCAACCTTTCATACCTGCTAGCCTGAGTATACCTAACGGGTTCATTCCTACTTACATTCACCCTTATCAACAACCTACAAGTTTTGTTAACGGGCAACACTTAAGCTTCCCCACACGAACTCTACCGGGAAACCTCCCTATGGGGGGAATTCCTGCCCATCTTCCACAGGAGGGGCACGTACCACAGACCTTCACAAATAGTAATATACCTTCCCATAATGGTTTCACGTACCCCACAAATATGCCTACAAACAGTTATCCTTTTTATACACAGCCTATGTACACATTCCCAAATGTGCCTGTGTATACCAACCCAAACTTGATAGGCGCTGTCTTGAACCCTGTGGGTTCGGTAACACCTTTTGTGCGCTGGATAGAGGATTATCCTCTCCTAGATGGATTGAAAATGCCTTCCCATATCGGTTCTTTTGATGGGAAAGGAGACCTAGATAACTTCCTGCACCTTTTTGAAGGAGCTATATGCATGCAAAAATGGTTAATGCCGGTAGCCTACCATATGTTCACATATACCCTTAAAGACTCCGCCATAATATGGTGGAACAGTCAGAAAGCAGGTAGTATTCTCGATTACAAAGAT
>BQNB010173829.1:0-13321 GCA_026074375.1 Tanacetum coccineum
TTCGATGGCTGAGATTGTCTCCAAAGAAGCTCAAAAGAAATCAAAGGCTGGGAATTGCTTTAGATTCACCTCACACAACTAACACACTTTGTTTTATCTCTCCAAATAAGCACAAGCTGCAAGTCCAAGACTTCAGCTATATATAGAGCTTTTTGTAAGCCTTTGAGGCAAAAAGTTTTTAGTTTTTAATTTAACTTAGCTTATTTTTAGTTATTTACAGTTTTTACTTTCAGCTTGTAACACTTTCAAGTTTTAATGCAAGTTTGAGTTTTTAAAGTCACTTTATAATTCCAAGTGTTAAGTTTCTTAATTGAGTTGTTTTGTGTTCAAAAGCTCTCAATACAGCTTGTTTACAAACTGTTTTAACTAAGTGAACTTAAAAAGTTAAGTAGTTAAGAGAATATCACACCAATCACTCTCAAATATACCTCAGCTTATGTTATGGATGATAAGCCAGTTCTGGATGGGCTTATGGACTCTCACTAGCTTGCTTTATGCAAGCTAGAGCTTGTAGATTCATTGTTTGACCCTGTTTTGAGCAAGGGTGTAGTAAGTCTCTCTATTTCTTACTTTACTTGTCTATTGCAGAATTGTTAGTTTATTTGTTAAAACTGCTAGTTATAAGTTAACACTGCTAGGCTAATTCATGCTTATTTAAGTGCTTATTATGGATTGAAAATTGCTTATAAGTGTTTTACTTTGTTATTTGATAATCTGTTTTTAATAATTTTGAAGGGGTATTTTCACCTAACAGTACTAACCATTAAGTTAGTCTGCTGTTAACTTTTGGAAACGAGCATATTACTTAACACTACCAAGTACTAACTCCAAGTTAGTACTGCTAGTTCATTTTCTTGGATTTCAAAGGTAGCAGTACAAACCTAACACTACAGTAACTAACTCCAAGTTAGTACTGTCAGTTAAAACTGTTAGTACTGACAGGTCATTTTAGCTTATCAGCTTATTATTTAAGCTTGTTTAAGATTTCTTTAGATTTTTAGAGTAAATTAAGCTTATTTTAGTGTACTGTTTTCAATAGAACTTAATTGTCTTTCAAAATAATTTAATAGTTAATCAGTTTTAGTTTTCTACTTATTATCATTATAGTCCATTCTGGTTGCTTATTCCATATGCTTAAGTGGCTTATTTAGGGTAGTTAACCTCCTGTTTTAGCTTATTAGCTTAGTTCTTGTTATTTAGTGTTTTGAGTTAAGGCAAACAGTACTAACTTAAAACTACATTTGTTATAACTTTAAGTTAGTACTGGTAGTAATACAACTGGTATACTGTTGTTAGATAAATGTTTTGTGTTTCTCTTGTTTAATTTAGCTTAATTGCATGCTTAATTTGCTTATTTAGATTTAGAGTAGCTTATTTGTCTGTCATAAGCTAATTAGAGCTTATTTGTGCCTTAGTGTAAAGTTTTAAAGTGTTTTTGTCATTCCTAGTTTTTTTTATTCTTATGCTCTTTGCTATTTTTATGTGCTTTTGCTTATTTTTATCAGTTTCTGTGCCCAATCATTCCTTGTGACATTCAAACACAAATCATCAATCGTCTTTCGATTTTCCATCTCTAGCCTCGTTGGGACATAACGACCCGGGAACACTCTATACTGCTTCTCGGTATTCTTGATTCTGGTTTAGATTATACTTCCTATATATATTTTATATTTTATTATATATTATATATATTTTAAGGTGTAGTTTTGACGGATCAAATAATATCATCCTAATAACTTTATAACACTACATTGATGTAAATCTTATACTGTTTGATGCCCTTTATGTTAAATGGCTCATTTTGTTTTACGCGATTTACTTAACGTAAAAATTAAAATGAAACGCGCCGAAAGCCTACACACACACTCACACACACTAATTGAGGTCGTAAATAACCTGAAAATGTGAAATGTACAGTCTCCTCCCGTTAGATAAGAGCCTTGTCCCCAGGCTTCAATCGCAACACTTTACAGAAGGATACGGGTTTAGGTGAAGATTGCGGATAACTCTTTTGAAATTGGTCTTACAACGTTCCCAATGATAACTTCAGGACTTCTCCTCGAGTTCCCATCTAAACCATGACAATTGGATATATCGATTTGCTTCAACTGTTGACCTCTCAATCCATGATCTCTATGGTTTCCTCCATAAAACGGAGCTTGTCATCAACATGAAGTCCTTCCAATGGAACGGATAATGGTTCATCAGAATAACATTTCTTCAGGTTGGATACATGAAATGAGTGAACCCTGCTAACTCTTGATTAAGCACAAGGTTGTAAGCAACGGATCTACCCTTTCTAGCACCGTTAAAAGGGTCCCAATCATATATAGGGTTTCAACGTTGCCCCGTTTGCCAAACGTACGACCCCTTTCCAAGGTGAAACTTTGACAATAACTCTTTCCCTAACCTTGAAACTCATTGGCTTACCGCTTTAAAAAGTCGGCATAAAACTCGTTTATCGGTCCACGAGCGCCTGCATTCTATGCTTGATCTGAATGACCTTCTCCGTTGTCTTTTGGACTATTTCTGGACCAATGAGTTGAACTTGTCCGACCTCGGCCCAACAATAGGTGAACGTCACGTTTCAACCGTAAAGATGCTTTCAAACGGTGCAGCCTTGAGCTAGCGTGATACTATGTTGTAGAGAAAACTCAACAGTGGCAAAAGATAACCTAACAAATCCCCAAAGCGATCACACAAACACGTACATAATCCTCGAGAGTTTGGATAGTCCTCTTACTTTGTCCATCAATTTGTGGATGGTACGCAGTACTCATATCCAAATTAGTACCCAAATCCTTCTAAAGTGACCTCCTAAAATTAGAAGCGAATCTAGGGTCACGATCACAAATGATCGAGACAGGTATTTCATGCCTTGTGACTACCTCCTTTAGGTACATCCTTGCCAACTTCTCCATGGGGTCAGTTTCCCTCATTGGTACGAAGATTGCAGACTTCGAAAGTCAGTCAACAATCACCCAAATGGTGTCATAGCCTTGCGATGACTTAGGAAGCTTTGTGACTAAATCCATTGTGATGTTATCCCACTTCCATTGGGGTATCTCGGGTTATACCAACAAACCCGATGGCCTTTGATGTTCGGCCTTGACCCTGGCACATGTCATACATTTGCTAACATATGTGGCGATGTCGGCTTTCATATTGGGCCACCAATATAGCTTCTTCATGTCATGGTACATCTTGTCGGAACCCGGATGGATAGAGTATTTTGATTTGTGGGACTCGTGCATCATCACTGTCCTTAAGTCACCATAACATAGCAACCAACTCCTGCCATTTAAGCATAGGGTTCTGTTGGCACGGGGCTCCAACTTTTCCTTCGGTATATCCTTCCTGATCATACCTCCTACATCTTCATTCTTAAGATTCTCTGGTTTCTGTGCTTTAGTCTGAGCATTTAAGATTTGTTTGGGAAGATCCAAACTAATAGTCATAACTAAAGATCAGACTCTTAATGCTTACATTCTATCTTTCCTACTCAAAGCCATCAGCAAAGACATATGCCTTCCTAGGGTGATAACGAATCTCACAATTCGTAGTCACTGAAGCAACTACTAACCAAACGACTTGCCTCATATTCAAACTCTTTTAGGTCTAAGTATGTGTTTTGTAGACTCTTATGATCTGTGACACCGTTACACTTAGTTCCATATTTAGGTATGCCTCCAAATGGGGGGGGGGGGGGGGGGGGGGGGGGGATTGTTAACTTACAACCTCTCCCCCAATCCATCTTGAAATCTTACCCCCAAACGGTGTCACATCCCTTTGAATCTTTCCCTTAAATACCCCCACCCTGTCTACTCTTCTCAAACAACAATTCACTGTGCAAGTCCACAGTCCCCGTTCTGTACTATCATGCGCGAAAGTTATACAAACCCGATGTCGGGTGGTAGGATGGTCTTATTGGTTTTGGGAGGCTGGGGGGGGGTAAAACAAACTTTTTGATTTTAGGATTTGTTTATTGGGGTTTGGGGGGGTAGTATGATAAGGTGATGAGGGAGTATTTTTGGGAGGATGTAGTTAGGTGTGTTTATAGTGGGTAAAAGGTTTGTTTAGAGGCCTGGAGGGTCGACCAAATTCGTGTAAAATAGGTGGGGGGGGGTGGGTAGTATGCGGTGTGGGAGGTATGGGGAGGGTTCCCCCTACCCTCCCTCACTGGTAAAACCAACAAGACCTACAAATATGACGAATCCCCTTGGTGTATTTAGGAGATGCCATCTAAAATAAGATTCGAACTTGGCAGTAATCCACGTAAATGCCTTGCTAATCAATCATGTGACCCGATTGCAAATTATACCTAATGAATCTAAATTCAGAATTTGAAAACCTGCATATATCTCCTCCTTCTTGAGCAGTTCAAAAATTTTGCCTTAAGATGTTGTTCTCATGTTCCTTTTTGTTATCTTTGAATAAATTAAGTGATATCACCATAAAAACAATTACAAAGCTTATCCAAGTATGGTTTGATACGGTCAATATCATGAGGGTCCATGAATACCGCAGTCGATTGCATTTGTCAAACCAAAATGGGCATCACTTGGAACTCTGTAATGACCATGGAGAACCCGAGTCCTAAATGACGTCCTGTTCGAATATGGGGGTTGGGGGGAGGGGTGGGGGGGGGGGGGGTGGTGGGTTTGGGTGGTGGGGGGGGGGGGGGGGGGGTTGGGGTGGGGGGGGGGGGGGGGTTGTGGTTCGTGGGGCGGGTGTGGCTTTGCTCCCAAGTACTCTCTATTGTGTTGGGTTGTAATGCGTGGGGCGAGTAGAGGAGTAACCTGTCAGCCGTGGTGGGGGGGGGGGGGGGGGGTACGAGTAGAGTGGCGTTAGGTCGGTTGTTGGTATGTGGTTCGAAGGTGTGAGCGGACTGGGGATCTGGGGATGGTGGGTTTGGGGGGTGTGTGGGGTGGTGCGGGGCGGAGTAGTAGGGGTTTGGGCATTGGGAGGGGTTTTATGGTTTGTGGGGGTGGGTTGGTAGGCAGGCACGGGGGGATTCTGGGACGGTTTGTTATGCATGGTGGACAAGGGGGAGGTCCTTGGTGTCAGAGGTGACGTACATACATGACTGGGTGGTCAGGGGTGGTGTGTGGCTTGTGTGTGGTGGGCCACGTGAGGGGTGGTCGGGGTTTTTGGGTGGTGCGAGGTGGAGGGATTAGGGTGGTTGGATGTGATTCACACTCTGTTGTTACGTTTGGCTGTGGATGGAGTGGCGGGGGTGGGGTGGGCGGGGTTGGGAGGGTTGGGGGGGGTGGGTTTGGTGCGAGCATGGCGCGAAATGATCCGTCCCTTCTTTTTGGGCATATAAGGGATCGAGAGTGTGACCTCCCTAAGGTGAGAACTGGGGGAGGAACTGGGTCTTATAAAGCCCTTGTCGGTATAGCTCTTGCAGTGCCTCCGACATCTCTTTCAGTTCGAAGGAGCCTCTACTACGATAAGATTGTGCTCGTGACTACCAAGTGCAGCACTAGGTACCAATCGATCTGGAATTCCACGTGTCGAGTCTGTGGAGAGTCCCGACAATCTTCCAGGAAATACCTCAGGAAAATCTTGAAACATTGGTAGTACTCAAGTCGCTTCTCCCCGACTTTCTTCAATCTCCTTATCGTAAAACCTGTGCCAAAAAGTTGTGATGTCCTTTTACAAATATTTTAGTGAGTTTTTGGTGCACGACAATGAAGTCAAAACGAGTCTCGTTTCTCTGATTACTTCTGTCACTATTAAGATAAGAGTTTTCACACTTCTCCAGGGATATACGAACGATCTCTCGCACAATCAATGACAGCATGGTACTTTGCCAACCAATCCATACCAACTATGACGTCAAAACTACCAAGTTCCTGACCGGGCATTAAGTTTAATGTTGAAAGGATGATCTAAAGCAACGTTTTACACAATCCCGAATGATAGTGTTTATCCTAATTATTTTCCCGTCGGCTAGTTCAACATCGTAATAATGGTCTAATGTAGTTGGTGTGATATCAATTAGGGAACTAAATGTAGTAGATACAAAACTCCTATCGGCACCAGTATCAAATAGGATAGAAGCATAGCGGTTGTTTAGAAGGAACGTACCCGTAACGACGTTGGAGTCTGGGTTTGTCCCCGCATTGCCCACCAACTTCAACACTTATTCCCGTTGTGGGCATTGCCATTCCCACCTTGATTACCACGGTTTTTATTCTTCAACTTTGGGCAGTCTCTCTTGAAATGCCCCTGAACACCACACTCATAGCAAGTGCCAGCATTCTGAGTTGTTCCGGAGTTCCCACGATTGTTATTATTACCATTGGGACCAGAACTCCTACAGTCACGAGCCAGATGGCCGATCTTCTTGCATTTATTACACCTGGGAGCACATGGCCCTTTGTGGTGATAGTTGCATTTTGTACACAAGGGCAATGATCCCGTGTACTCCCTCTTTTCACCAGGCCCAGCAGTGTAAGCCCTCCCAGTGTTTTGCCTCTTGTTTTGTTGTTGGTGTCCCTGATTGTTTCCAGCATTAAACTCCAACTTTCTCTTTTGCTCAGCTTGTCTTTCAGCAATAGTGAGGACTTTTTGATCCATCTGATCGTTAGCAAACTCAATTGCTTTCTCCATCGTCTTGGGTTGATATGACATTACATTTCCCCGAATCATATCAGGAAGTCCACCAACATATTTCTCAACTTCATCTGATTCCTCATGGAACATCCTTCCACACATTAGTGCAAGCTCTTGAAAACGCAAAGTGTAACTCGCGACATCAGTACCCTTTACTTTTAGGTTCCAGAGCTCAATTTCCAACTTCTTGATTTCACCCCTTGGGCAGTACTTGACTGTCATCATCTTCTTTAGTGCCTTCCAGTCCATAGCATAAGCAACATCTTGAGTAACAGTCTTCATGTGGGAGTTCCACCATGTCAGAGCATTTCCAAGGAAAGTGCAAGTATAGCAAATTAACTTGGTCTCACACAGCCAGCAGTGCTGATAGGAACACTGATTCCCTATCTTCTCAACCCATTGTGACAACACAACCACTCCTTCAGCACCCTTAAAAGAAAGGGCTTAACAATTTAGAAAAATCCTTGTACTACACCACGCTAGCGCGTACTGTTCTCTAATTCACCATGTCAGAATTGAGTGGATCCGTCGCCCTGACCATTAGTGCTATTTATGATTAGCAAGTGTCGTAGACACTCTTGCTTCGATTAGCTATTTAACAGTAGCAGCTGTCAAAGGGGCAGCAGCCGCAGCAGCAGCCCTTGCAGCAACAGCAGCAGCCCTTACAGTAGCAGAGGATCTCCTTGGTGGCATATTATGTTCTAATCAAACTATATAAAACAACGTGAGTTTTCATAAACCTCACAACATGACATGGGTACAACATATATATAACAAGATCACATCACACAGTGATTATATAACATGACTGGGATCACAACACATAACAGAATTGAGATCGACATAACATAATACAACACATTATATATATAACAAGATCACATCACACAGTGATTATATAACATGACTGGGATCACAACACATAACAGAATTGAGATCGACATGACATAATACAACACATCATATATAACTGGAAAACATACATGATTGTCTGATACAAGAAATGAAAATACAAGTCCTACTGTCGTGCTAGCTGGGCATAAAACCCATAATACTTAGCCGGCTAACATAATGATAGCTATGAATACAACATGAGAAGTGTAAATCTAGGCAGAACTGCCAGCGCCCTCGCGATCATCTGCATGAGTCTGACCTCTAGCCTGAAGCGCCTGAATCTGTCCCAATGCTGCTGATAACTGTCCCTGAAGTAATGAAACATGTGTAATCAATGTCGTCATCAGTGACTCCTCTGAGGCGATACAGAAGTCCTGCATATGTGCATGAGTCCTATATGCTTGCAGTTCATAGTGAAGTGCAGAACTCAACCCAACGGAATGTGCCCAAGCCTCTCGAGAAACCAGGGCCTCCTGATCCAATAGTCATGCAGTCTCATAGTGAAACTGCCCATCCTTGACCAATCCATCAACAATCTAAAACAATTGAGTCTGTCTATCCTGAGTATCCTCTATCACAGCATAAACATCTTGTGTGTCCTGCTCCTAAACCGTAGCAAGATCGGTCACTCTAACATTGACCCCCTCGAGGGTCATCGGTGCTACCTCCTCATCAGCCTCTGTCGGGTCTACCCAAACATCTCTAATCCCATAGCTGACCTCCTCGGCTCTCTGACGTCTAGTTTCGGCATCCAGAGTGCCGATAAACCCATAGTCTATCCCATGACCTCCAGCAGGTCTAGGAGCAGCAGTCGAACTCTCCCCCACCTCATACCTTGATGTGAGAGCAGTTAGACATAACCTCTTACGAGGTGGTAACTCGGCCTCGGGAGTGTCCTCCCTACGGTCGACTGGTGGTGGTATGAACAGTAAGGCTGGTAGTGGTGGTAGTGGTGATGATGGTAATGGTAATGATGTGGGTACATGTGGTGGTAAATGTAGTGATGATGGTGGAGGTGGTAATGGTGGTGATGGATGTAGTGGATGATGAGTGGATGGTGATGAGGCTCTCAATCTACCCATGGCAGCTCTGAAGCCTGAGGGTGCACGCATATGGTTAGGGCTACCATATGGGTGAGGTACTAACGGAAGTGGTGATGATGGAAGTGCAGGTGCAGCTAAACACCTAGCAAGGCGTTCCTCTGCAGAGGGTGGTGATAGTGAGATGAGTGGTGATGGTGGTGGTGGTGGTAAGGCAAGAAGTCTCTCGACCTCCTCCTCTGATGGAAAAGGCATAGGTGCCTCGGGTCGGATAGATATCCTAGCAGTGGTATGACATGCCGGTGGTGATGGTGGTGTAGCCGCAGACTCATCGGTCTCAAACGGCTCTGTCTCCTCAGAAGAGGGGACATGGTCAACAACGGGTGCAACAACAGAGTCGGCCAGAGCCAGATGCTCATCCTCCTCCTCCTCTGAAGCCTCCTCCTCCTCATCATCATCAGAGGAGTCATCATCATCGCCGTCACCTCCATCAGCTGGATAGTCTACTGGACCATCCTTAGAGTCCTCCTTGGGATCCGAGTCAGCAACGTAGCCTAGAGATAAGGCTATAGGTGAATCAGCAACAACATAAGGCTGATCCTCAACGGGAACCTCCTCATCAGATGGGGCCAAGTACTCGGGGTACTCTGGTCCCGGCACGTAATCTGGCGAGAGCGGTGCCTGCTCTGGCTCCTCAGGGCCAGGCACGTAGTCCGGTGATGCCGGTGCAGCCTCCGGTGAGTCGGGCTCCTAGAGTCTGAAGAAGTCCACAGCCCAAGCTAGCGGGTCTCCATGTGATGATATAGACGTATATGTAACCTCGGATGAGATGACATAACTGTATCTGTAACACTCAAACAGAGTTTACATTAGTACATATATAAGACCAATAATAATATACTTAATATATTATAAACATGTATGAGAACCATGCAGCATCTAGTATACCCAACTAATGCAACAAGTGATGTATGAATGAATGTCCCATAAAAATCCCTTTTTTATGATGCAATGTTTGAAAACGGTTATAGTCCAAGTAAAAACATTTGACCTGTTTCTCTATAACCTTGGATCTAGATACCAATCTGTAACACCCCCAAATTGGGTCACAGCGGAATAATGTGTCCGGGAGCGTTACATCATAGATCAATAGCACAAGATATGAGAACGACCTCTAAAAGAGTCGTTTGAAATACGATACATTGGATTTATTGAAATTGTTTAATACAAAGCACAATGGCTTAAATTGTTCAACATTAAAATGACAAGATTTTAGACCATAACAAATATCCCAAAATGTAATGACTCCAAATCTTTTATGCATGACTCCCCAAAAGAGTATCCCCAATGTATCCTTAGCACATCGTGCCTCATTGACCTGAGAAAACATGCTTTAAAACGTCAACATAAAGTTGGTAAATTCATAGGTTTATGTAAAATGTAATGTATGACCGCAAGATTTTTCCCCGTGATAATGCAACAGATGCAAACATCACAAAATGTAATTACGTTTTCTTAAGCTCATGACACTAAAGCTCGACATGTATGAAATGCAACATAAATTGCCAACATTGCCCGTGATGATGCTCTAACCCGCAACATCCTAAATCCAACATGGTATACGTCCGTTGTCCGGTAAACTGACACAGTGAGCGCTACTCACCCGAACGAGGATGTCAATCACAAATAGATCTATTTATAACATTCGCGCTCACACAAAGTAATTGACAGTTCATGATAATGGGCTCAGAGGGTTATCGCTACTTAGGCAAACACGTAATCATGTAAAAATGTGCACTTGCGTCCAATCGTAAAACAATGCATGTTTCTCACCCCAAAAGTTATAAATCATTGATATAGTAAAACATGGGGCTATGAACTCACCTCGGTAAAGGAAGTGAATGAAATAAATCAAGTGAATGAAAACGTCACGGATATGACCGAATGCAACCTAATTAAATATAGGTCGTATGAGTACTAAGTACTTTGAATAACTAATACCACATATAATTCTATATAGTTACATCACCACCTAAAAGTGTTTGTTTAATTTATAAAATTAAACAATTTAATTTGTACTTGTAAAATAAATGTTCATGTATTCGTGTTCGTAAAAATGGTATACTTGTCCAACCATTCGTTATTTTCCAAAAATACTTGATGTATTATTTACATAATTTCATTATATAAATAATTTAATTATTTGAGAAAATAATATTTATAAGGTTAAAAACGTTATAATCATTTATCACTTTATAAAAACGTCCCAAAACCTTTTTTTTTCGTTTTAAATCCGTTTTGCATGTTATTTATATCCGTGGCTTCGTTTTTGAATGTTCTAGTCAAATATCATATTTGTAATATTATAATCACTGATGAACAGTAACTTTAGTAATGTTTTATAAATTATATAAAACTACTTTTATATAATTAATCGTTATAACTTAAAAACGTCGTAACTTATTCGTTTTAACTCCATTTTTAGTGTTCTTTATGTCCATGACTTCATAATTAAATTTTCTATCATCTACTATAGTCCATGTTCACTGTATGGTTCTGTAAAAAAAATTAGTTTTTATAAAATTACTTTTATAAAGTTACTTTTGTTTATGTTATTACATAAACATGAAAAAGTCATAACTAGTTCATTATCTATTGGTTTTTCAAGTTTCTTACCTTTTTAGAATCCTTACAACATCTACTTTTATAGAAAAATATCAAAGAAATATCTCAGATTCGAAATCATTTGTTTTTATAAACTTTCTTTTATAAAAATACCTTTATATATGTATATCTTGTGAAATTCATAACTCCCTCAATATTTATCGGTTTCGCGAGTTCTTTACATGCTTGTAATCCTTATGATGTGTATTATTTTAATAAAATATAAAATAATTACCTTATTACACGAATTTTAATAGTAACTTTTAGGGTTTTATATAAACTCTTATATAAACTTGTTTTATGTATTTGTAACTTAAATAAATTACCATAAATACCCTCAAAATAATATAACATCTCTTGTGTGTATATTAGGTCCTTTAATTTGTGCTCTTCATGATGTATCCATATTTTCCAAGAAAAGTGTCCAATATATTTGTTTGAATCCATAAACTTTATAATTAGATAAATAATCATAACTTAGCTAAAAATTATATAAACAATATCCATTAACTGTAAGTCCTCTATTTAAACATAAACAACATGTTTTAAACCTCATCATAACCATGTTAAAATTATATTTCGTATATGAAACATGTAATGTATTTATATTTTATAAACTTTATAAAGTATCAACTAAGAGATATAAAAACCATAACACAATTATATTTAAACATGAACTTTAAAAATTAAGCATATTGACATATTGTAAACATCATTTTAATTATGTCAAAATAAATTTCGTGTATATGTAGGCATATATTCTATTTTATAGCTTTATAAAATAAACCTAGGTGATGATTAACAATATAAAAATTATATAAATCATGAAATGAAATAAATGAATAGATTAGGGTCTTAGATAAACCTTAGATGAATGTAGGATGAATGATGATCAAGATTAAACCCAACCAAGAAATACCTAATTAGAAAATTAGGTTTAGAAAACCCTAATTTTCTTAGAAACCCTAATTGAAAACCTTTCTTGTAAAAACCCTTGTTTAACCCAATCCAAGCTTCCAAGACACCTTATATATGACCAACAATGAACCTTGAATACTTGCACTAGCTTAGAAATTAAAAATATAGATTGTATGAGTGTGTGGAATGTATGCCGTGGGTTAGAGAGATGTAGGGATAGTTTACTTGCTTTGTTTTCTTATAAATGCTAAGTGTATGAGTTCCCTTCTTTATATAGCAATCAAGGTATGGCTAAATGCATATAATATGCTCTTAGGGACAAGGTAGGACTAGACAACACTTCCATGCTTAAGCATGTAAGGTGCCGTGTGATTTGAGGCCAAGGAGGACAACGAAATTGGTTTTAAACTCACTTAGGGCTTGCTTTGTGTAAGAACAAGTATGGGGTGATAAGACACTACTTACATGCTTGTCATTTGTCCCCTCTTTTTCCCTCACCATACACGGTCACAAGAAAAGAAAAGGGAAGACCAAAGTGATGTTAGCTTAGGGTTTTTGATCCAAAGGATAAAGGAAATTGTTGTTTATACAAGTTAGTGGAGGATTAAAGATTTAATTCCAAGTGTACATGTTGTATATGTATGATTTTCGTGTAGGGCTGATTTGAGTAAGGTTTTTATGAGGTTTTTGAGTATTATGGTTATTAGTGGGTATTTGTTGAAGTGTAGGTGGGTTTATGGTTTGCCATGCATGCAAAACCATAGTTTTATTGCGTTACGTAGACGTTTTACGTAACCAATAACAATAAAAAGCGTAAAGTTATAATTTATCATCCTAATGACTTTATAACACTTACTTGACGTAAACATTTAATTGTTTGATGCCCGTTTACGTTAAATGCTCATTTTTAGTTTACGCGATTTAGCTTAACGATAAAAATTAAAAGTAAACGCGCAAAAGCCTAAAAATAAATAATTGAATAAATGAAGTCGTAAATGACCTGAAAATGTGAGATGTTACATGTTCAACCACACTTTGCTGACAACACCCAACTTGATTCTGGACTCTCTCCAACGGATAACTTAATTAAGAACTTAACCAACACACTTGCCCTACTCACCCAATCATACAAAACATACCTTCCTTAAATTAACAATCAACTCAGAACTTCATCAAATACAAGG
>BQNB010173830.1:0-13321 GCA_026074375.1 Tanacetum coccineum
TAGGAATCTTTTCATTGGTCTAAACATTCTATCATTAATAAAAAAGTTGGCTAAGTCATTAGTCAACAAACGAAACTATTCCACTTGTGTCTTTTCCCATCTCATTTCACACTTTATTTCTTATTTTTTCTTCAACTTTGATATTTAAAGTTTGCAATACAAATTAAAATTAAAAATATGAATTTGTATTTGGTATTGACTTTCAAATAACATGTAAGGAAGCTAGAAAAGACAGACCGGTTGATCGGGTTTTACTTGTTTTGAGTCTGTGTGACGGTGAGTTCAAATTTTGTGGATTCGTCAGCCTAAAAAGCGAAAACCATATTTTAAAAAAAACAAAAAAAATCTTAATTATTGCTTAAGTTTTTTCCTAATATTAGGTGTATTGCTTTTTATAGATAAGCATGATTAGAAACTAATTTTGAATGGCTATCATACAATTCTTTTATGGCAGTTTCATTTTTACTCATTTCCGATTATTGTTAGTCTTCTGAGGACATTGACATCTATTTTTCCATGTGTTGTTGGAGATTTAAATATTTCTTTTTTTTCATCATAACGATCTAGACAATTAATTTTATAATGATGACTTCATTATAATGCTCCACGTTATTAGCAAAAGATACTATGAATCAAAATTACTTTGTGAAGGAAACAACTAGGAAAGCATGTTATCTAAAGCTAAGCTAACAAAAAACAAATGAATTAGAAAATGTTATCATATCAATATGAACATTGCTCTTCTAAATTTTATTCTTACTCATCATTCTTGTATAAATATATTATGCGTGTTTTTCACTGATTATCTCTCTTTTCATGTGAACTATTATTTTTTCACATGCCAATATTCTGTAAGTAGTAACTAGTAAGATATATATAAATATTAAGTAGGAAAAAATATCATTTCTTTATCAAGATTTAAGTATATTTCTAGAATTACAAAATTACAAAATTACAAAGTCCTATGGGTCTATAACTCTTTTTACACACATGCTTATAAATAGATTCCTAGTTGGCATATCTTTTTGTTCATCTTTCTCATGATCTCAAGCACGCTATCGAAATATTCCATTGGCTGTATAAAGTATTTTATATTATAAAATCAATGTCAACTCTAGAAAATATAGTGGTATATCAAATTTTATACTCCGTATTAGAAAACATTAAACATGTACTCATAGAAAATTTTACAAACAAGCAACTAACTAGGAGTTGGTCAAAAGTTGACTTATATAGAAAATTTTAACCTTCAACTAATTCCTTGTAATTGTATTGTTGTTTTCAGTTTTTTAAGGGTAAATGGCACAAAAAGGTACCCAACTTAAAGGTCATTTTCAATCAAGGTATCATACTATTTTTCTTGCATAAAAAGGTACTCAACTTATTTTTTGCCCAATTTAGGTATTTTCGTTAAATATTTAACGACCACCCGTTAAGTTTTACAATTCAACTTATGCCCGAGACTTTTTGAGTTACCGAAGTGAGTGTGCAAATTATTTTTGTTCTACATATAATATTTGTATGTCTGTTTAGTTTCTCACATTCTACAATTTGGATCATATGTGTTCAGTCATCCTTCTCTTTCAGTACTCATCCCTGCGATAGTTACTAACTTACTGGTGATGATATGCAAACTCAGGGACTACCTGATCTAATAATATTATACTATATATATAAAGAGCAAGATTATTCTCCCAAGGCTCCATTAATGCTCCGTTGGGTTGAACCGCCAGAAAGGCGCTGACCCGCCTGAAACCCGTAAATCTTAATATTATTACGACCGCTTTATCCCTGACCCGGTGAAGCTTTTTAATAACGTTTGCCCCGCCCCGACTTTGTCTCTCTTACCTTCATATCTCTCTCCACGTGTCTTCAAAACACATCTTATGTAAATGAATCATCAAATCCACTAAACAAAAGTGGTTTCCACCAAAACAAAAAAACACACACAAACCAAACGGTGCCCTTTCAATTCTTGGTGCCCTTTCAATTCGAGATTTTGATTAGACTTGGGGTTTTCGTTGATACATCTAAAACAAGTAAAAATAGTTGTTGGTGAATAGCCGGTTGTGGCTGCGAATTGGTGGCTGCCAGTTGCGGTTTGCAGTCTGCCTCTATGGTGGTTTTGCATCGCGAGGTAATGTTAGCACTAAAATATGGTGTGCTTTGATGATGGGTTTTAGTTTGTGAAGATATTCAAAATTAGTTAGAAATGGGATTGTTATTGATGTTATGGACAAACTATGCGGAGTTAGTGCCCGCCAGGTGTTTGATAAAGGTTTTGAGAGAATAAGAAATGTGGCAAGTTTGTTTCTTCAACATCAAATTAGTTTTATTTAGGTTTGGCTTTGTGTATAATGATGTTGAAATTTGCTTTTCTTGATGTTAACTTAAGTCATGAACAAACATCAACAATCCATTATGAATCTTCTTTTAAATACTAAGTTGTTTGAAGATAGCATGCCACATACCGTCTCTGCTACACGAATCACCTCATGGCCCTAATGTTCATATTGGTGCACCATAAATGATGAACTCTTATGTACAAATTGCACCTCAGACTAATATGGCACATTAGATTGCAAATTTTACTTAGGTATATCCTTTATTTGTGCATGTTTGTCTAACTATGTTGTAGCCATATTCGTGCATATGCATTCGTTCCTTAAAAGAGATGAACCAGTCTCATCCACAACTTTAGAATGCTAATGCTGTAAATATTTATGCTAATAGCTGGTTGAAAGTTTCAGATTGTCATGCGTCGTTGTGGACTGACTAGGAAGCTTCAAATTCGCACATCATAGTACGACCATCTGGTCTCAACGTAATCTACACACGACCTAATATAGGTCGAGCCATTGTTATATATCAAGGGCTTTAAAAGAGAGGTCATTCTAATATAGGTCGAGCCATTGTTATATGTTTAACTATGTGATTATGAATTTAGATGATATTGCAGGCCTCTTATTGGAATTTTTAAGTTTAACAAAAATGTGTTTTCCCTTTATATACTACTAATGGCGCATTTTATTGACAATGACTACATGAATCTCTATTGTTTGTATGGGTTATCCTACTTGTTGGGTTAGTCAATATTTAAGTACCTAAAGACCATTGCGAATGTAACATGAATTCATCGCCTATTATTACATCTTATTTGTTCGTGAGGGTTTGTCTAAATTTGTTTAAATTTTGCAGGACCTAGTGGTAAATCATAGGGTCCAAAAAAAATCAGGTTGCTCGATCCACGAATCGTCAAATGGCTCGGAATTCACAAAGTTGGACGGCATATCTATCTGTGGAGCGATTGTTATTGCTAGACAAAGCTCGGGAATGCTGGACCACCAAGTCAAGTCATTTATATACCACTGTAGAAATAAGAAATAGATAACGAAAAAAAAATTATCGAGTCAAATGAGTTTATTCGAACCATAGGCACCATATGCAATTTCAAACAATATATAAAGAATTAGTCTGATTTCGGGTTCTAGTTTATGTGAATTGCTAGGTAATCGGTAGGATATCTCGAGAGAAACAACTAGATTGGCTGCCTTAATCAGGTACTTATTTTATGAAAGGTAGTTATTTGGCATCGTGATATTTGCCATTCTTAGAGGAAAGCTGGAATCTTTGTAAGGTATCATTTGCAAGCTACATTCAATCAAATAATTTTGGAAAGAACGTACACACGCTAGTTTTTTATGTTCATTGTCGGACATGTACATAAGGATATAGATTTGGTGACTGTGAATTGAACCGCGCAGATGATGTCAATCTGAGGGAATATGTAACGGGTGGGTGTTAGGGAATAAGGTATTTGGTTTAGCTGTAGAGGGTAAAAGAAAACATAATAAAACTTTAATGCACTGTAACAACTTTCGGCGACTAAACCGAGGTTCTCTTATAAACTATTCCAATCAACTATTAGACCTAAAAAATGCACAAAAATTCTGCATAAAATCTCTGCAGCTCATAATCCTAGAAATGAATATGTATGGTCGAAGTATTTTCTGACCACAAACTCTAAGGGAGAAAAGTGTTTTTGACAAAATCTTCGATGTACTGTTTTTTAACGGGGTTGTCTTAGGACATAAGTAACAAAAGAAAAGTGTTTAACGGCATGTCTTAAGGTTGTTTGGACAGAAAAGTGCAGTAAATCGATATATTACAGTAAAACTCACTTTTATGTAATAATGTGAGTTTGTGGAACTTGGATTGACGGGTGTGACCTGAATGTTGTGTGCATTTTATGACAGCAAATACTTGCTATATATTCTCAATTAGTTTTGAAGAGGTAATGAACAAGGCTATGATGTCAACCAAACTTACATGACAACACACACCAACTCAACACCTGTGAGACGAAGGATGTCGCTGGGAACAACCAAGGGTGTTGTGTTTTCAATTCACTATGTTTGAAGATTTTTGGATAGGTTTATGGTAATGGATAATGCTGGTGAGTGATTACTTTATTTACATTATTTTTGTACATTTGATTTATTTCGATTGGAATTGTAAAGAGATATAGAAAGGATAAACACTTTTCAGGCCGTAATATTTGTGAATAACTAATTTGTTTATCATCTTTGGTGCTTTGCTTTTCTCACGATCACAAGACAATTCTGAATTACTTTAGCAGTTAACATGTTTTGTTAACGTAAAACCTTGTGCTCCGCAGCGGAGTGCGGGTTGAAAACCTTGTTACTCTTAAAAATATCACAGATCTGATTTGGTCATTTATATGCATATAACTGTGTTTATGCAAATACTGGGATAACAGTATTAATGGTAATATTTGACCAAATTTGACCAATGAAACAAATATTGTAATTCTCGTTCTTCATTTGCTAACTCAGAATTATAGTAAAACTTTTACTTTTTTATGAAGTAAATGCTAGCATAGATTTTTGTTTAAATGTTTAGGGTTTAAACATCTATCGATCGAAGTAAGTAGTAATGGTAGCGGCGGTGGACTTGAAATGTAAGATGTTACTAATGATCGTTAAATATTTAATGAAAATACCCAAATTGGCTAAAAAATAAGTTGTGTGCCTTTTTATGCAAAAAAAAAAATAAGTGTGATACTTTAATTAGAAATGACTCTTAAATTGGATACCTTTTTGTGTTATTTGCCTTTTTTTTAACTCATCCATATGCCAAGTAATTATGTTATCCTTAGACCTAAAGAAAAACATTCTTGGTAGTTGTCATGACTTTAATAAAAAAAAAATTAAGCATTAAGAACTCTATTACTAGAACACTTGGAAATTTCTAAGCATGTGTGTGTCATCATCTTCAAAGACTTTACTAGCTTATGATAATATAGAAAATTATGTATATAGTTGTTCTAATGAATCAATAATATTAAATTCTTCATGTTGTTAATGGAGTCTACATGGAGAAAGGATTAACAAAACAAAGGAGCAAATAAATCAAACCATCATCTTCAAAGACTTTACTATTATTCATTTGTTTTACATTCTTTTTAGGCAAAACTACAATTTTGGTCCACTATCTTTACCGGGTATAACACTTTTGGTCCATTTTTTTAAAAATTTGCGGGTTTAAGCATGCGGGTTTAAAGCCAAACACCCGAGTAATCATTTCACATATCTGAGGCCATATCAGACATTTCGTTCTAATATATCTGATTTGGCTCAAATGTGAATGAAATGGATACTGGGTTTTGCTCAAATTGAGTGAACCAAAATTGTTAGATTTGGCTCAAAGAAATGGTGAAATGTGATACTCGGGATTTTGGCTCCTAAACCCGCAAAATTTTTAAAATCTGGACCGAGTGGTTATACGGTGGGTAAAGACTAGTGGACCAAAATTGTTAGTTTTCTCTTTCTTTTTTATCTATACTAGGTGGTAATTCGGGTTCGAATTATGGGTTGGTGTGTTTTTGCAGTTGACCATGTTAGGGGTCAGATCAACCAACTTGAAAACCTCACTCATTTCTAGATTAACTCCGCCGAATCTATGCAACCATAACAGTTTACGACATAACCGAACTGACCCACTTAAATAGGGTAACATCGGCTTGAATTATGGTTAAGCGGTGTTCGGCAGGTGACGATTTAGACCGTTTTATATTTAAAGTTGGACATTCACGCAGTAAAAAAACGGTTTTAATGGGTGAGCAGGTTTGGGGACACCTGTTCACCATTACAATACTCATATATTATAATATAAATATTTTTAAATTTAAATGAACTTAAATTGTTGGGGTGGACTACTTAAATTTATTCCAACATGAACTTACCTATTTATAAACATGTTAGATGAGTCGACCCAATAACCTGCCGACTCTTTATTTATTTATACTTAATCCGAACCAGTTAATTTTCGTGTCGGTTTCAGATCAGATTTGTGTCGGGTCAGAAATTGCCACCCCTTGCTCACTACACACTCATACATAACATAATGAAAACCGCACACACAAATTGACGTTATTATACGCCATCATCGTTATACGAGCATAATCGTTGAGTTTTCTATTATTGTTGTTAATCATCTAATGACATGGATGTCCATTTTTCCATGGGGAGGTGATTTGCACACTCTCTTAATTTATTTGCACACTCAAAATTATGTGTCATGCTATTTATACCCTTAGTATTTGTGTTTTGATTTCCACACTCCATTAAGTAATTTAGATATATAAATGGCAATACACACATATTTTGAGTATGTCAATCAATAAGTGAAGTGTGCAAATCACTTCCATTTTCGATGTTGAGATTTGAATCTTAAAGATCAAAATAGTTACTTAATTGTGAAGAAAAACACTTTTACTTGTTAAACGTAATCCAACAAAGGCAATTAGCATGTGTTCTTGCATCCTATGTGACAACATTTTATAAAATTACTTGCTACATTCTCTCTGTGAATATAAGTCCTATGACAAGCGGTGATAGACTCAGAAATAAAGGCCGTATACCTTTTTCTTTTTTTAACTGAAAACGATAGTTAAATTATTATTTTTTCATTACGGATGATGCTAAGAATGTGTTAACGTGCATACTATTTGTCTCAAGTAATTCCGCGTCTATTAACTTCTTAAACAACCACGAAACATCGGTCATATGACAGAGCTATTAACTTTGAACTTATCTAGAAACATGCTTTTTGGAGAGATGCCATCAAGCATGTCTGACATGCATTCATTAAATGATCTTGACGTGTCATTTAATAACTTGTCCGGAAGAGTTCCATCGAGCACTCAACTCCAGTCCTTTGAACCTACAAGGTTCACCGGAAATGCAGGACTATGTGGACTTCCTACAACAAAAAAATGTCCCGAAGATGAATATTTAGGAGTACCACATGTTGTTAAGAGTGGAAGTGATGGGTATAGCACTGATGAACTACAAAGATGGTTTTATGTTGGAGGGGCCACCGGTTTTGCTACTGGATTTTAGATAGTATGTAGCGTTTTACTTCTTAACAGTCAAGGGAGCCGTGTGTTTTTTCACTTTCATGATAGCGTAAAAGATTGGGTGTATGTAACCGTGGCAGTGTTCATAGCAAAACGGCAAAGGGTTGCGCGTGCATAGTGGTATATGTTTTTTACATCTACTTATTAGTATATAGTATTGTCATTTCATGCTTCACATGTATTTGGTAAGGGTTTTTAAGTCCACTTCATTAATAATATTGCCACTAACACCATGGGTGGCCATTTCTCGTGTTGTGTGATATAGATGCTGCATCTCGGATATTATAAATTATATATCAATATGATGCATGAAAGGTATTCGATAAATGCTTTTGCGACATTAAGGTATATAACTATACATCAACCTTAAAAGCAAGTGTTGGGGGTTTAATACATTATTACGTTTGACATCTAAGTATAGTGTGAAGTAGCTATTGTGGCAGTGTTTGTCTTAATCTGAATAGTGAATACTGATTTTTTTTTTGTTTGTAAAATTATGTTTTGTTATTCAATCGCTAATACAAATATCATAGGAAATTTTCTCAAGTCAGCGCAGTATAGTATGGTAAATGATGTAGTGAAAATATAAAGGAAGAATACACGAATTGAATCTGTTGATTCATCCGCCATACCATATTCTCTCCATTCATTAGAAGATGAACCATCACCCTCAAAGAACGGATATTCTGAATCTTCGTCTTCACTTCTCCTTGGAAACATCTTAATCAGAACCTGGTTCTGATACCAACTGATGTAGACTATAAAACAAGATAACAAATTGGATCTGTTGATTCTACGAATACCAGAAACAATTCTTCCAACAATCGTTGATTCGATTGAATACCGATTATTAGGGTAAAATTTCTTGGCAAACAGCGGCCAATGGTTTATTTTTATAAAAACTGATAACTCCATGGCTAAGGTTACAGCAGATTGTTTAAATAGGCTCACAAAACTGAAACAGGCCTAAAAAGACAGATGGGCTGTGAGCTAGAATAAAAACAAGTCCAACAAAAAATAAAATAAAAACAGAAAAATTTAAATAACTCATAGTAAACGAGGGTTTTGGGCTTCGAAAAATCCATTACAGTTGCGTCCGTCTCGTTTTTCCCTTCGATTTGAGTGGTCACGGCCTGAAATGGACTTACGGATCAAAAGTTATGGCTGTTTTACTGAAGCCATTTTTTCACACGATCTTGGGCTTCTAAAAACAAGTGAGCCCGTTCTTCAATACTTGGGCCTCCATCAGTAAATGTACACTCGAACCCTTCCACAAATTTACAAAGATTGCATTTTCCGTTTGGTCCCATGTGTATTGTCTCTCATATATATGTAACTTCGTCTTTTTAACTAATGACCATCAGATTGATTACTCACTGTAAACAAGTGATGATAATATGTGAAGATTGCATTTGACAAATTCATTCCAAACAATTGTGATAATATCATTCTCTTTTCTTATAAATGAACATCAGAAAGTTGAATGAAATTAATTAAGCATGACCTCACCTGTTAAACTTTGAAGCAACGAGACATGCAAACCCGTGCGATGCACACGAGTTGTATCTAATTGTTGATTGCGTACGGTTGTGTGAGTTGAGGAGGCAGACATGTGCATAACACTTACTTTAAAGATACATCATATTAGGCTCAAAGATTACCCGTTTGGCGTATTATTCTAAACTACCATTTTCTACCCATCGATCAATGAACAAACCGTGTCATGTAAAATGAAAAAAAAAACACATTTTGTAAACTTTTTTTGTGTATAGTATCAACAAACTATAATTATTTGCAAGACAAAGCAATATTTATTTTTATGTTAGATTTATGATAAAATAAATATAGTTGATTAATTGTTATTTTATACACTCAAAAAATAAAACGTAATTTTGTTCGTTATATTTTTTCTTTTATATGGGCCTATAGCAAACTCATCATAAAATCATTTGGGCTTTATGATAACAGAACTTGCTAGGGGTGTTGATCGGTTCGGCTATCGGGTTATTTGGTTTGTTCGGTTCGGTTAGTTCGGTTAAAACTAAGTCATATATCTCTATGAATGTTCTTTTACTCTTTTTTTTGTTAAAGGGTTTCCCCGGTAAATTTTATTATGCCAAAAAACATTTAAGTAACAAAATATAGTGATGCCCACAACTCCAGCCGTTCATCGCAAAACTACTTCCTTAACGGAAGGTACACAAAATAACTAGACAAAAGAAACAAAAAACTATTGCTTCTTGCGACCTCGAACTCGGATATCCAGATTATTAAATACAGTTTGAATCTCTTTAGAGAGATCTTGGCCTTCATACATATCGTCATCGTACATGTCTTCATCCTAGTCATCATCTCCATGAGAATCCCTCCATTGTTCCAGCAAACTTTGCCTGCCAGATCTAGTCCTTTCTAAAGCCAAAGACCGAGCCATGTCATTATCAACTGATGCAACCTCATCTTCACTATCATGATCACTCGGATACTCTATCTTTTAGAGGATTACTAGCTTCATCCACAAGAATAGCTTGCCCATCAATAATTAAGTTTTCAAACTTCCCTATTTTATCCATAATAGGAGTAGTACTAGTACTACTAATTTCGACATTCCAGAACGAGGTTCCACTTGAATTAGCCCCGTTCTTATCCAAATTTGACGTCCATCATTGGTACCCATCTCTACATCATTGTCAACCGAATTAAGAACTTCAAAAGGATTTGAATCACTAACCATATTAGTAGAGTCCACACCTTTCTTCTTATTACCGCTAGAGTTAGCAGTATGCGTTTTAAGAACATGTCTATATTCTTGGTTCGGTTTAAATGCCATTTTCGGACCAACCGGATAACCTTTAGGAGCTTGACTAGTCTTTTTCGGATTCTTCGTCTCACCAGCTCCCGCACCCAAGCCTGGACTCTTGGGACATTCTACCTAAGTATGACCAAAAATCTTACAACACGCACATCTAGAGGGTTTCCGTTCATATTCAACATGCACATTACACGTATAAAACCCTTCCTCATTAATTTTAGGCATAGCTACCACAATGCTGTCTTTTAACTCCATATCAGCCAGCAGCTCATTCATTACTCTTGCATAGCTTGACCTTCCCCAAGATTGCAAGCACATATCAGCAGTATAAGAGTCAAGCATAATAGGAGTATCAAGTTTAGCAGCAATGGAACTCATTCCATCCTAGTTAAACGCCATAACGGGGACCCCATGAAGTTTCACCTAAACCAAAACATTCCCAACATCTTCTTTTAATAAATTCACATCCGGGTTCCACTTTTTAAGAATAATTGGATGACTGCGAATAAGCCATAGACCATTTTCAAGCATTGCATTAAAGCCATCCATGGAGCTAAACTGGAAAAAGAATAGCCCGGTAGATGAGCTAAACATTGATCTAACCAAACCAAATTTACCCCATGTGTTCCTAACATAATTAGCAACAACGGGGTAGGCCACTCACTTTCCCAGAAATAAACCAAAAGCAGAGTTTTCAAACCTGTCACTAACAGCTCTAATAGACTACACTGGCACAACAACATTAACTCCGTTCCCCCTAGTGTATATAAAGTACGGATATTCAAAGCCTTCCTACTCGATTCACCAATAACAGTAGCATATGAAGACTTACCAGGGGTATTTCCAGCCGGATTAGTTCCCTGCGTAGGTAATGGTAGGTATGATCCCACATCAGTAATCCCCGCATTAGTTTTATCCACCACAGGTCTTTGCATCTCCATCGCCACAGGTATTGACGGTGACACAACCTCCTTAAGTGGATTAACATCGTTTAGAGTCCCATCAGATTCCATAAATGAACCGATACCATCAACCGTGTTCGTCTTTTTCCTATGATTATTGTTCCTCCCTCTTGAATCCAAAAAACCCCGATTCATGATAACACCATACAGTAACAAGCAAACCCACCAATATCCGTGACCAAGAAACCCTAGATCGACCAGAATAGGATCAACATAAAGATTAAACACTATAAGATGCGTGATCACTATGTAGATAAGCAACCACGATCGATATAAAACCCTAGAAGCTCGGATCGTAACAGCAACACAAGAAGCAAGAGACGATTGTAGGACAAAAAACCCTAACAATCAAATTTTAATAAAACCTAAGCGAAAAATCAGACCAAAAAACAACGTGCAATTAAGAAGAAACACCAGGTGTTAAGTCCAAAAAGCAATCAAAGTTAGAATGGTAGGTCAATCAGGTTAGAAAAAGATGATTTAGAGATACAGGAGAAAATCGCCAAACAATTCGCCATAAAGGGTTTCGGGAGGAATCTTTCTTATTTTACTCTTTAGTGAGGTTTGAATCCAATACCTTTTGGAAGGAGGCTATGTTTGTGTTTTATCTCTATTTGGTGGTGATCTGGATTATGTTTGGTTGATATATTCTAGTGTTGGCATATTTGGTGGTGATTTGAACAATGTATGGTTAATATATTCTTGTGTTGGCCTAGTTTGTCTTAGTAAATAAAGTAAAGTAAAGTAACTCACAATATCATTTTTTACGGATTATAAGTCCTAATACCATCTTCCACAGTGTATGGGGAAGGTTGAGACGTGGACAACCCCACCCCTACCTAAGGTAGAGAGGCTGTTTCCGGTTCTACCAAAGATAGAAAAGGACATCCGGCCTTGCAAGAAGTAAGGACCGAACCATTAACTTTTGTTTTCCGATGCAAAAGTGTTAACTTCATCCAAGCCTTGCTCTAACCATATTTTCATATACTCGTCTAACCAATGTTCACCCATCTCGTCTCGTAGTACACAAGAAATGTTTTCAATGGTACTTGCCCTGTTATTTTGCTATACACTGATGCAAGCCATTTTTACGCTTTTTAGTCTTGGAAAATCAAAGAACCTTCCTCCTGGCCCAACTCCACTTTCGATCATCGGAAACCTCTACCAGCTAGGCAAAAATCCTCATCAATCCTTAGCGGAACTAGCTAAAATCCATGGCCCTATTATGTTTTTAAAATTAGGCCGTATCAACACATTAGTCATCTCCTCCGCTGTTGCTGCCAAACTGGTCCTCCAAAAGCAAGACCTCACCTTTTCCAACCGCTTTGTCTCTGACATCATCCATGCCCATAATCATTTCCAAGAATCCGTTGTTTGGCTCCCTATTGGAGCCAAATGGCGGAGCCTTCGAAAGCTTCTCAACTCAAACATATTCTCAGGCAAACGCCTAGACAATGGCATAAGCAAACAATTGTGAAGCCAAAAGGTGCATGAACTCATAGCATATTGCCAACAAGCCAGTGAGTGTTGGAAAAATAGTTTTGCAAAGTGAGTTTTTGCAAACTTTGGAAAATATTTAATGTATGTATATGTTACATGTATATGTGTTGATTGGTAGCTTTGCGTTCTCCTTGAAGAGAGCTTCGCAACGAGCTAAAGTATGTCCAAATTAGAGTAGATATGAATGAGATATCGTGTCTCAAAGTGAGGCACAAAATCCGGAAACTATATGTATCCCACATTGCCCAAAGAGTGAAGTGGGAATGTGTTTATATAGAAATCTTGATATTTGCTTTCAAATTCCTTTGTTGGTTTATGCTCCCACACCTACGTGCGCGCGCAGGGGGTGCAGATTTCAGGATTTCTGAGCCAAAATGAGTTCGAAGCTTCTGAACTCATGCGAGCCCGCCCGACCTGCGGACACGAATGCAGCTCCGAAAACTCGCCTATGCGGGTATCTTTTTGCTGCTGATTTCGTTTCCTTAATTAATAAAGTTTCCATATTTTGCATTCATTTATTTTTAGAATTGATTATAAACTTTAAGGAAAAGTTTACAAAATCGGTTTAAATAAATGGATTATATTCGACTGATTTAAACTTTTAAGATA
>BQNB010173832.1:0-13321 GCA_026074375.1 Tanacetum coccineum
TAATTAACTAAAGTTTAGTTACATCTATGTTAGACTTTTAAGTAAGAGATTGACAAGAGGAAGATGTTTAAATCTAATGCAATAGGGTGGATCTACCTAAACCGAAAATAAATTTAGAATGAAGGATCCATCGATCCGTGGAAGTGCCAAATTTAGGCAAGGATTATTTTTTTATTATTTGGGAGATGGTGTTTACATTAGGTTATTAGGAGAAGCTTATATAAGTTATACGAGTTCTTAATTTGAGTTTTCAGAAATGATATCTAAGTCTTGCTCATCAAGTTGGAGAACTTATGAGTTTCCCGATGGAAATTTATAAGTCGTCAATCCTACTCAGGGTGTGTTAAGTTTAGCTTGTATAATTTAACCATAGCTAATAACATAATATTTGAACACTTTAGACTCAATGAGACATCTTCATTGCAAGTGTGAGTTGCAATTTGATGACTAATCTTGTTGTCTTACAATCGACTTCGTGATTTCATGTATTAACCGAGGATGGTTAAACATGTAGACTCGAAAAAATATCTATGGTCATTTGATTGATATTTCCATGATCTCGATAAATCCTAATCTCGATTTCATTTTCATACTACAATTTTGTAATTAGATTGAATGATGAGATTGATTATCGTTTGAATAATAATCATCTTCATATTCAAAATCCTTTTACGATCACTTATTGAAGCACGATAATGGTTTGTGGAATATGTTTAATTCTTCCTAATTCTAACCTTAGATGGTTAATGTAACACCCATGAAAATATGTCGCAGCAGAAATATATCCGGGGGCGTTACTTCATAATACACAGCGCTAGATACAAGAGAACGACCTCTAAATGTGTCATTTGAAAAGTAATCTCGTTGATTTCCTTGAAATTGATATAATGTTTGTCCCATAATTGCATCACAATGAAAAGCTTGAAATTAACACAACGAGATTTGATCACTTGTATGTATGTAGAAATCCATGAATGAAATCTTGTCAGTTTAGACTCCAATGCACATCAAATAATCCAAGCATCTAATTCACCTGAGAAAAACATGCTTAAAAAGTGTCAACATTAAAGTTGGTGAGTTCATAGATTTGTTTAAGTATAAATGCTGAACCAAAGTTCTGTCAAGTGTGTATGACCATTTAAAATCCTTAAATGTCCTTCCAAAATGTATGTATGATTTTTAGAAATCAAATAGTTGTAAAGTATGCATGACCATTTTAATCCCCAAATAGTCACAAAAATGTACGTATGATCGTTGTACCGTAATTGTTCAAAGCATGTATGATATTTATATATATATATCACCAAAATGTTTCAAGTATGTATTGCCACTTTATTCAAGGCAACGTAAATGTTCAAGTGTGAATCAAACCATGATTACCATTACTCTAACTTCATGAAACTGCGACATAAACTTGTATGTATGCCACTTTATTCAAGGCACAGTAAGAGTGTGTCGGTTACCCGTAATCACTTCACTTCATTACTAGTTACACGAATTCAAGAAGAAAAGAGAAGGAAATTAGAAGAAGTTTAGAGAGAGAAACAAGAGAGAGAAAATGAAAGAGAATGGTTGAATTAACTTGTAAGAGAATGTTTACAAATGAGACCAACACCATCTCCATCCTTGGAGAGGGGTATTTATAGTTAAGACTAAAAGGCTTGCATGCCTTTAGTAATTCTACATTGTCTTAATATATTCTTTTATTTTGTTTAAAACCAATTGGTCAAACACCGCAAGATGATGAAAGATCAAGATTTTAGACATTTTGTGGTAGAGAGTTGGATCTGTTGGAAATATTTTATTGTTCGGGGTGTTAATATATGTTCTTTGGACATTAATTTTTTTTCATACACTGACAAACTATTAAAATCCCATTCCTAGTGAGTTACTACACTCACAAAATGATCTACAAGATGCTTTATTGTAACACTTGTAAATAATAGTATCTATTGCCTATATGCAATGCACAAACAATTTTGCAACTTAACGCAAGAAATCTAGCGTAATTTATTAGGCATTAATCCAAAAATAGTATATACAAATAACATGCATGGCAACATGTGATTTTGATATATAGTTAGCTCAATTAAATAGTAATGATTACTTGTTAATATCTATTAACCAAGGATGAAACAAAAGTAAACACACATAATCATCTAGCATACACATAAGGATATTCGTCGTTGTTTTGTGTATTAGATATAACGATGTATACTTAGCTTGATTTGATTTGAAAATAAAATAGTTCCTCTCCATTTCAAAAATTAATTAAGATCAATATTTTGAAAGGACAAATACACTATTTTTCAAAGATATATCAATTAGAAATGCCTGACTCAAAGGAAAATGTAAAATACAAGTTTTACGTTAAAACGAAACTCAAAGTTTTGACCACTATGTAGTATTTTGCATTTCTGATTTATTATGTTAGAATGAAGAATTGAGGATTTTTATAATGAAGTTAGAGCTCAATAATATTCGGAAATGGCGGGTGGCACGAATTCTACGGACTTACAATTAATTTTATATGATTTTTAAAAGTTTGCCAAATTCTGCTGAAACAGATAGACGGCCCCCATAAAGGTGACGACTCCCACATATATTAGAGGGCCGCCCGAACATTTAGGGGACCGTCACTAGAGACCCAAAAACACGTTTTTTGTATTTTAAATCATTGGTAGCTTATGTAGGGTCGTAGGACTCAGGAAGTTGTTAGCACATAAAAATCGTGTTTAGACGTCATTTTTACTACGTACGACTTAGACAAACATTAATTGGCACTCCCAAGTTCTTCTTGAGGAAAATTTTCCTTCAAGTTACTATTACAAAGTATATTTAATAACAAAACTTAGTACGATCAAACAACAAAACACTTTCATATTTAATCCCATTCTTGGGTAATTTGATACGGATCTACTACTATTTTAAAACTATTTTTTTTTAAAACTAGAGCGACGTGGCTCCTGATACCAATTGTGGAAACCATAGAGGGGGGGGGGGGTGAATATGTTTCTATTTAAAAACTTTAAATCTTTTGTATCAAATCGCCAATCAAGTTAGACATAATATGAGAGGTGTCGATAATAGGTTTTTACTAACCAATTAGCACATATCTTAAATAATACAAACTCAAATCACAATATTAACCTGACATATAGTAGTACACAATCTTTACTAACAATATATTCACAACTATTCGCACATTCTAAGGCACAATTGCAAGTTATAAACAGTGAAAGCGATATATGTCAAAGGAACATAAGTAAAGCTAAAGGTAAAAGAAAATGCAAACCGACATGGTCATTTATAGTGGTTTGGCCATGAAGCTCCTCTACGCCCTACTCTACTCCCCGAGTATCCAACTCGAGAGTTACTTCACTAATCAACAAGCTCCCTTTCGGCGGAGAAAACCTTATACTAATGCTTATATTATTTTCGACATTAAGCTAGATGTTGATTTCTTCTTCGGGTTACAACAAACACGTTATGTTATATGGCCCCACATAACAAACCTTGTGTTTTATGGGCCTAAAAAACATAAACGCAGCGCTTACATTATTTTCTGACACTAAGCTTGATGGTCGAGTCCTAGTATTAGTAGAACAACTCTTCACTTCACCAATCGTATTAAGCGCGAAAATACTAACCAACCCACAATCACACATCAAATATATATATTTCATATCTGGATTAAAAAATACTAAAGTTTGGGAAAGACACTGATTCGATCTATATGTAACAAATGTTTACAATGACTTACTAGATAATAACTTTGGATCTTGTAGAAGATCAGATGTTCTTCTTTGTACTTGAGGAAATGAGGAAAAGATAGAAGATTTGATCACATTTAAACAAGATTAACCAAGTTGAATGATCAAAGATTTAGTGAGATCTAGAGAGAGAAAGAACTGAAAGAAAATCATGTAAAAGGGTTATGAAAAGAGTTGGAGGTGACCCACTATTTATAGGAGCTGAAAAACAGCCTGTCAGGAAACGACGGTCCTAGATATATTAGGGGGCCGCCAGATATTTAAGGGGGCCGGCGGCCTATTTAAGAGACCGCCCACGACAGTACGCTCCCATGGTTTGTGTCCTTTTGTGGTGGACCAAACTTGTCTGGTGAAAGTTTAACATGTTTTGAGGAGAAAAGAACCAGATTTTGAATTTTGAAATAATTACCACGTAAAAAATTTCTTTAAAATTAAAAAAATAATTTGTCTAATTAATTTTTGAAAAAATTATTTTTTTACATTTATAAAAATGTAATGTTTAGGACAAAAACTTATTTCTTTAATCATCCTACAAGTTTAATGCTTGTTTGTACATACCTTATGTGATTTACGTCGGGTGTAAACCAATGTCCGTCTTGATGCATACTTGAGACGTCGAGAGATGTTGATGCATGTATGCAAATATGCCCAGATTATGTGCTTAATCATTTGTTTTTAGGTTTTTAGCACTTGGATGGCATTTGGAGGGAATACACATGACTTGGGCTCCTTTGGAGAAGAAACGGACAAGATTACAGACCTACACCAAATCCTTGAAGAAGTATTGCTTACAGAACATGGAAACGGTGTCGCAGGCATAAAGTGACGCCGTCGTGATCCATCTAGTAACGGCGTCAAAGATTTAGTAACGGCGTCAAGACATAGCCAACTCAATGAGGATCTAGAATCATCCACGTAGCGACGGTGTCAGGATTACAACGCGACGCCGTCGCAGCGATATCTCTGTATATATTAAACCGATTTTAAGGTTCCAAGTGTGTAACTTTTGGGATAACTTTGTATAACTTAGGGAGACGAACCCTAGCTCTTGTAGCAGCTTCATAGGTCATTTTAGGGCCTCAAAACCCTATTGAACTACCTTGAATCCAAGTATTAATTTAAGTAAGGTTATCTATCATTAATCATTCAATATGTCTATGTGTTGTGTGATTGATTTATCTCTTTGCTTTCTTTATAACATGCGTGGCTAAACCCTCCTTTGTATTTGCTTATGATTGCATGAAAGTCGGATTGTAGATCCTTTTATTGTTGCTTTTTGATTGATGATTGTGCGCGTTAGGTTCTAGAAAACCAGCTTTTGTCTGTATCGCTGTAGACACGTCTAGGGAAACGCGAGTGCGTAGAAAGGATACCATCGGGTAACAGTCTTCATACTACCTTGCCCCTTTATATGGTTGATCCCTCTTAAGATATTTCACATGCATTTAATGTACTCTTAGGGGCCTTGTAATAGTCTTCATACTACCTTACTTGTGCGTTGCCCTAACGGAATATTAAATAGACGGCGGGTTCGTGTAATCCGTTCATGACCTAGGAAATACTTACACATATCATCACAAGTGTGACAAGGCAACAAGATTAGGAGAAGCAATCTGATAAGTAGTGCATGATTAAGTAAATACATTCAATTATCATAAAGTTATCACCAGTAGATTAGATATTAATTAGTTTAGTTAATAGTCAAACAAACCAACCTCTCAAACCATAGATTTACTTGCTTTCCTATAAATATAAAAACACAAAAATAATCTTCCCTCAACCCCTAGAATTCTGTTAGACCGTGATCAAGCCTTCCTAACCTATTCCCCTAGAGAACGATAACAACCCCCGAGTCTTGCCTATACTACTACTACAACGGTTAGGTACTCTGCCTAGGGAGTTGTAAAACTTCTTGTAGAAGTCCCTTACGACAACCACATCAAGTTTTTGGCGCTGTTGCCAGGGAATAGTTAGGTTTTGATCATAGTTTAGCTTAGTTCTACTTGCTTGAATCCTTTTAAGTAAGAATTTAATTTCCGCATATTAGCTTTCTCGTAGTCTATCTTTTCTTTGTGTTATCTATTTTGTAACCCATTCTCGTCAACCACCATGGGAGATGAGAATCCTATCCATACTCTTGGAGACTACTCTAAACCTAGCCACAAGGGCTACCACAGGGAACAACGTGGTACCTCTTCGATCCGACACCATCCGGTTGGTGCAAAACGGATGCTCATTCCACGAACTTTGGTCCGAGGATCCAAACCAACACCTCAGGGATTTCCTAAAACTTGTGGACTCACTTGACCTTGACGGTGAAAATAGGGAAAGAACGCGCCTGTGTTTATTTCAATTTTCCCTTCGCGATCAAGCTAGAAATTGGCTTGAACGTCTTCCAACAGGATCCATCACCACATGGGAGGATCGTACTACTCGTTTCCTTGCTCAATTCTTTCCACCAGGAAGGACCGCAAGACTCCGTAATGATATCCTAATGTTCCAACAACATCATGGAGAATCTTTCTCAGAAGCATGGACTCGTTTCAAGGACTTACTACAAAAACTCCCTTATCATGGCATCGACCTTTGGCTCCAAGTCTAAATTTTTTATGACCATGTCAATCCCGTCATAAGACGAACCATTGACCAATCGGCCAGTGGTAAGCTTCGTGACCGAAATGCCAAAGAATCCTGGGCATTATTAGAGGACTTCGCCCTCTATGACAACAAAAGTTAGAACGACCCAAGGGATTTAGCTAAGCCGGTCAAGGCAATCGCTTTGCCTCAAGATGTCCCGAGTACATCCGACTGTCGTCTAATCGAGCTCGAAAATCAAGTCCAACGCTTGATGGAAGCTCATCTTGCTCCGACATAACCTACTCAAGTGAAAAAAGTCACTACCTCATGTGAGATCTGCAGTGGTCCTCACGATAATCAGTATTGCATGGAATATCCTGAACAAGCCTTTGTCGAATAAGCATGCTCGCGTAACCACGATATGGGAAATAGGAAATTCACCACTAACCAAGGACCACGGAATTTCAATGAAGCCACCAACACCTGGAAGGACAAACCAAACTTTAACTGGGAACGAACTCAAACATTCACGAGCCTACAGAACGGCTCAATCTCTACTCACCAAATGAAGCTTGAAAAGGCATTAGATGATTTCGACTCTCACCAAGAGAAGATATTATCTCACCTAAGAACCCAACTCGAACAACAGCAAGACGACATAATTGGAAAGATTAATCTTCTGTGGGAAACTATTTCTGAAAAGCTCAATGACGCACGTGTCCTCAAATCTGTAGGAGACTCTATGGCTTCCAAAAATATTGCTTCAATCAGCCATATTGAGAGGGAGGAGCTCAGAAGAAAGGGAATTAAAAGCCCATCAAAGTTTTTCTCCCCAAAATACCTCTCCCCCGCATCCAGAACTGAACTACACAAGAACCCATCAGCCTCAAAGCGCGTTCATTTCGTCAATTCAATCGTCATCCTCAGTGAGGAAAGCGAAACTGAAGAAGGAGAAACCACGACAAACATCACACCTGAACACGACCACAACATAATGAAAGAAGCGAAGGATGAAGTAAAAGAGGTGATTGATGAAGAAGAAAGTGAAGTAGAAACTGCTGAGGAAATTGAAGAAATACTCGAAGATGAGTGATTGATTTGATGCTAACCCTTTAATATATATATAAATAAATATAAAATATACTTATAAATATATATAAATATAAGGATAAGAATAAAAAATATCTCAATGTAGTAAAACCGGGTGTATGATTCCTGGGTCGTTATCCCCAACGAGGAATGCAATTGAAAGTCGAGAGTCGTTTTGATAATCGATACTTGAATGGAACAAGATTATGATTGGATTTCTAAAGCTATAGGAAAATTAAGGCAAACACTTAAAAACAATTAAGGGAAAACAAATTTTACCTAAAAACGCAAACCGGGAATCCTAAAACGCGACCTAAAAACCCTAAATTATCAAAATTAAGTCCTAAAATGATATTTTTTGTTTTTATAAGTCTTAATTGACTAAAATGCTAGAACAAATAAAACTAGACCAAAAACGAAAGAGATTATGACTCAAAAACAGTAAAAACATGAACGGGATTCAATACCTGTTCTTTAAAAAATCAAATTTTGCAATTTTAACCCTACAAAAGCAAATCTAATTTTCCTAAGTCCTAAATGTTAAAAGAAAGTTTTCTAAAAAAGAATTATATATTTTTTTAACTTTTTTATAATTTTTTATGAATTAAAAACGATTTTAATGAAATTAAATGTTTAAAAATACTAAAGTAATTAATAAAAATCTAAAAAATAGCAAAAGTAGCTTGAACAATGAAGAATCTAATAAAAATAAGTTGGGGATAACAGCTTATCAAATAAGTTGTGAAATAAGCCAAAAACGGCTTATAAGCCAAAAGAGGTAAAACGTGTATAAAAGATTGATTTTGCAAACATAAGCCAAAAAAGACCCAAGGGCGAGTGGTAGTGTGTGTTGTGTAAAAAACGTTTGGTGAGTAGGGGTGAGGTCCCGGGTTCGAGCCTTGCTATGGTATATCATAAATCATAACATGGTGATGATTCTTGGACTTGGCTAGTTTCTAGAGAGAGAAACACATGAGAGGATATATTATAGTGAGAGAAATATGTGTAAAATAAGAAAATGAATAAAATGACTAGCTACCTCTTCCAAAGTTGGAAGAGGTATATATAGTTTTTACAAAGAACCGGGTTTTAGTAATATGAGTAGCAAGAACTAGAGAGAGAAAGTGGAAGGAAGGATGTATTTCTAGTGAGAGAAAGTGTCTGAAAGAGACAATGTATTATGTAAATGAGAAAATACAAACCAACAACACCCTCTCCAGCCACTGGATGAGGTATTTATACCTAGTATTGGCTAGCTATGGGCCCAACAAGGCTTTCCATGCGCCTTTGGGACATATTAGCTTATGTTACTAAACCATAACTAACTACACGATTTGACTTTTTATATTAGAAGTGACCGAGACTTTTCTTGTTCCTAACAATCTCCCCCTAAGGGAGGTCACTCCAATTTACAAAAATTTAATCCTAGCATACTATGCTTTATCTTTAGTCTTCAGCTCGTAAACTCCATTTCTTTACTTTTTCTTATGAATATGGGGTGGTGAGCATTGACTTCAGGATAGAGCTTGTTCCTTTTAACTTGTATTGAGAGAATGCGAACTTGAGCATCTTGGGATCATTAACCAAGCATAATCTCTTCGCCATCTTGTAACTTTACCAACTTGTGAAACTTGTGACTTTGGGACCGACATGCTCATACCTTTCTTGATTTGTTGACTTAAAAAGCTTTAATGTTGCATCTTTCTTGAGATTCTTTAACATTAACACTTCGTCACTTCGAGAAAGACGTTCGGTATCAGAGTGACGTAAAATTCTTTGAAATTATTTGTCTTTAATACTTCATCACTTCAAGAAAGACGCACGGTATCAGAGTAGCGAAAGTCTTGAAACATGTACTTGAGCTTTCATGATGTCATTATGTTTGTCGGTCGGGTATGAGCATGCGGTTATGAATCTTGTGAGTCAGCTGTAATCAGGTACCTTCACCTCCATCTTTAAGTATCCTGTATTAAAGCAGTTAGCAATAAAGCAGGGGGATGAATATGGCTTTGTCATTCGCCCGTGTTTGGTTGGAGTAACCTTCGAATCCGTGAGGATCGACCTGTGATCAGGTAGATTCAATTATGAAGAATCTCATTGACAGGATTTCCAGCTTGTAGTATTGAATCTTTCTAATACATATGTATTAGATTCATCATACTCAGCATGTTCTCAATATCGGAACATCTCAAAGCAGACAGCACGATAAGAGTAAACCATTGAGTTACTGTCTCATCGATTAAAATAAAGAAATTGATTTGAAAATCAATCGACGTGTCACTTACTAAAGTGGTTTTGTGACACATCAAGAGTGTTAATCATTTCAAAAATTCATCATCAACTGTTAATTCATAACCTAGAACAAGTTTGATTCTTGTAGAATCGCACCATCATTTCTTTCTGGTTGTCACAAGTTTAATTCATATAGAATCGCACAAGTCACCTACCATGGGCTTGTTTGATGTGGACTCAAGCATGATTTCCATCTTCACTGTAAATTATATCACTCGGATGTTCTAGTAAAATCACAAGGATATGCGTAGGACTCTTAATGTATATGTTGTTATTCACATTGTATGACTAAGCAAGCATAATTTAACAAGTGTCCTAATGAGATTTATAGATTTTCTCTTTTGGCTTTAGACTTAATAGTGCACTTTGTTTTTAGTGATCGGAGGCTGGAGCGGACTGCCACCTTTTCAATATCAACTAACTTGAAGTAAGAAAGTTGATAGAAATGCATGTAATCTCCGTGAGAAATGAAACAAGTGTCTGTTGAGAGACCTTGAGTGGCTAGGGAGGGTTGTGCTTTACGTCACTGGGTCCATGACTGTCTTCAATGTCAGACAACACCTTAGTGTTTCCGATAGTTTATGTATTAACCCAGTTCTGCCTAAGTGTATGGAGGGCTTCTTACTTTTCACATCATTACATTTCTTTTTCATTCTTCAACCCCTTCAGTGCTTACCGAGACTTCATAACTAACACCTTGTTGGGTTTATTCCAGTGCTAGCTCCATCTCAGTCAGCACTTTTCCTGATTCTTACTTTTTTTCTCCTTTTGTATCATATCTAAGGACTTCTACACTAACTAGTGGATATCCCTGGGTAGATCCCTCTGGTTCTGGCTGGATCATGGGATTTGAATACCTATACCTAACCACCTTATAACTCCATAAAATTAAGTACATGGTCAGTCTTTTTGGGTATTCCATCATAATCACAAACCAAACTCATTGAGAAATTCATTCAAAGTGTTTAATATAAATATCAAAAATTTTACACTTTAAACATTTTTAATCATCACTAAAAGCTCCCCCTTAACATGTGCATCGTGATCGTAGTACCTGCTAGGAGTGGAGTGCATTGAGTCCATTTTATTCGATCACATCTTTCAATACAAGTTAGATCCAGTTTAATCACATTTTCTCCCCTTATCCAAAATGTTAACCTCTTGATATTTTTAGACATCAATTGATTAAACATTCGAGGACAAAATGTTTCACAAAATATTAGGAACATTTTAATGCTCCGCCTTAAATTATGAGGTATATTATATAGTGTTGAGTACGATATTTTGAAATATTTGGAATTTCCTAAAAAATTCTTGAAAACTTTCGTACTCGAACACTATATTTTCCTATTTTGAAGTGTATGCTACTTATTCACAGATTCATAAAATTATTATGTACTAAGGTTGACCTTTTATTGATGAGGACAACATATGATAAATCATATTGTCCTTTGTAGCAGCCAAAGATCTCCCTCGTACGGTCTCCCACCAACAAATCTTTACAGACTCCTCATAATCCTCCTTGACTTGAACCTTTTGTCAATCGCCTGAATCATGGCTGTTGCACGTTCTCTGTCACTTTGTATCCAGATTGTCTTTGGCAGATACTCCATCCTTATTCCCTTCAGTCTATCATCAAGAGCAGTCCGAACATCGTCGAGGGTACCGCTGAAATGGATGAAAGTGGAGCTTCAGATAAAGATGGGGAGGATGATCAAGCCACAAGAAGTGAGTTTGAAAGGCTACTTCAACAAGAAAAATAGACTGCATATCTTAACAGCACTAATAGTATTAATATTGTTAGTTACAAATGTTGTGTGCTGGGACAATTTTTTCTATGATGATTTATCATCACCAGTTAATTGCTGCTAAAGTTCTAATGGCATTTGGGACATCTATTTGACAATTTCTCCTTTCAAAAATGCATTTCACTTCTACTATTTGCAATGTGACTCATGGATGTTACTGGAATTTTTAGGTAATGCATATGATAATGAGCTAGGTGCAGATGCTGACCTTTCACACTTGAAACAACCATAAATGTAGTCATATTCCACAACACATTGAAAGGACCTCTAAAGGGACCAGATCATTGGAGACTTTAATTAGCTATTTTATCAAGGAGATGACCAAGATTTTATGAACATGCTCATGTTTTGTTTACATTAATAAGCAGTGGGAGAACCCAACACTCAAAAAGATATAGAATATTATTTACTTGTTTTCTCTCTCAAATGGAACCCAAGAAAGTGATTTAAACTCTAGAAGATCTAAGCTGAATAGAAGCAATGTAAGAGGAGCTTCTACAATTTCAACTTCAGAAGGTTTGGACACTAGTTAATCTACCTAATGACAAAAGGGCCATTGGAACAAAATGGGTCTTTAGAAATAAAAGGATGAGAGAGGCATTGTAGTGAGAAACAGGGCAAGACTAGTTGCACAAGGTTATACCCAAGAAGAAGGAATTGATTATGATGAGGTTTTTGCTCCTGTTGCTAGGATAGAAGCAATCAGGTTATTTTTGGCCTATGCATCATTTATGGGGTTTATTGTGTACCAGATGGATGTAAAGAGTTCCTTCTTATATGGTACCATTAAAGAGGAGGTGTATGTGTGTCAACCTCCTAGTTTTAAAGATCCATAGTTCCTTGACAAAGTGTATAAGGTAGAAAAGCTTATTAAGCTCCTAGAGCCTGGTATGAGACCTTGTCTACCTACTTAATTGAAAATAGATTTAGAAGAGGCACTATAGATAAGACTTTGTTCATCAAGAAGGACAAAGGTGATATGTAGTACAGGTGCATGTTGATGATATCATCTTTAGGTCAACTAAGAAGTCCCTATGTGATAAGTTTAAAGGTTTGATGCACAAGAGATTCTAGATGAGTTCTATGAGGGAACTTACTTTCTTCTTAGTATTGCAAGTACAACAGAAAGAGGGTGGAATCTTAATTAGCCAAGACAAATATGTGGCTGAAATATTGAAGAAGCTTGATTTTGCCACTGTAAAGACAACAAGCACTCCAATAGAGACTAATAAGGCATTGTTTAAGGATGAAGAAGCTGAAGCTGTAGATGTTCATTTATACAGATCAATGATTGGATCATTGATGTACTTAATAGCTTCTAGGCCTGACATAATGTTTGCTATTTGTGCTTATACAAGGTTCCAAGTTACACCAAATACTTCACACCTTCATGTAGTGAAGAGGATCTTTAGATACTTAAAAGGACAGCCTAAATTGGGCCTTTGGTATCCTAGGGATTCACCATTTAACTTGGAAGCTTTCTCTAATAGTGATTATGCTGGAGCTAGCCTTGACAAGAAATCCATAATAGGAGGTTATCAATTTCTTAGTAAAAGGTTAATTTCATGGCAATGTAAGAAGCAGACTATAGTTGCCAATTCTACTACCGAAGTAGAGTATGTTGCTGCTGCTAATTGCTGTAGGTAGGTGTTATGGATCCAAAATCAAATGCTTGATTATGGGTTCAACTTCATGAACACTAAGATTCACATTGATAATGAAAGTACCATTTATATTGTGAAGAATCTAGTGTTTCATTCTAAAACCAAGCACATTGAAATA
>BQNB010173833.1:0-13320 GCA_026074375.1 Tanacetum coccineum
GCCTCACCTTCTCCACCTCACCATTAAACATCCTTGATGTTTCTAAATAAATTTTCACCCTACCTTTTGTCTAAGGCATCTTTTGTGACTCAAGAATCACCTAGGTCTTATGTAGTTTTAGAATATTAATGTGGTTATGTCTACCATTTTAATTTTAGACTTGTAAAATTCATGCTTTCATGTATGAATCTCTTTTAATATTATGAATGAATGGTTATATATTATTAAATCTGATGGGTGATTTGAGTGCTTATTTATGTTGGCTACTTCTATTATTTTTTGCTATCTTTTTATATATTTGTCGTAATATTGCTACAAGTTTGCAATATATATTGCACTCGTCTTTCTAACTCGTTTTTGTAGCAAATTACCATAGCTCGGTCCCTTTGTGCCACAAACGAGGGGGAGTATACATCGAGGGGGAGGATTAGCATCGTCGATTTCTTTCTCTTCTCTACTCAATGGATAACCTTTTTAATTTGACAAAAAAAGGGATAAATGGATTAAAATTCATCAATAACTTGTAAACTTTATTTTTATGTAAAATGAGTTTATATTTTGTCATCATCAAAAAGGGGGAGATCGTTAATACAAATAATGTCTAAAAACGTTATTTATATTTTTTGACCTCTCGGCGTTTTGAAGATGACAAAATGTAAAAACATTCTACGATAAAAAAACGTATACACGTTATTAGTCGTAAACTTCCATTTCGACGTAAATCACTTAAGGTATGTATAAAAAATCATTAAACATGATTAGTGTTCAAAGATAATCTTTTTGTCTTAACATTACATTTTTACAAATGTAATATAACCTTTTTATGAAAAAATTATATATAACTGATGCACGGTCGTTGTAAACACACCAGGTTTTACAACTCTATTGGCAGAGTATCTAATCGTTGCAATGTAGTATAGCAAGGACTCGGGAGTTGTTATCGTTCTCTAGGAGAATAGCGTGTGAAGGCTCGAACTAAACCTAAAAATGAGTTTGTATATATAGAAAATAGGCCACGACGGCGTCACTTTATAATCCTGACGCCGTCGCTTTGTCGAATCTGATAGGGATTCACTATGTCGGTTAAGTTCAAACTTCGTCTCAAAAATCCTGACAGTCGCTTTGCAATCCTGATGGCGTCACAAGGATTCTTGACGCCATCTCCAGCCACTATACGCATTTTCTTCATCGACTTTGGTGTAGAATTGTAATCTCGTCCGTTTCTTCTCCAAATGAGCCTAAGTCACGTATATTTCCTCTAAATGCCATCCAAGTCCTAAAAATACAAAAAGGAACGATTAAGCACATATTTTAGAGATATTTGCATGATTTATGGGGTTAAATGACCCTGAAAAAGTGTATATAATGACACCTCATCAAATACCCCTACATTTGGGATTTGCTTTTTCTACCTAGACAATAGCAATATCGGGGGCATTTAACTTACTTTTCAAAGATAATTTATGGCACAACCAATTAGACCTCGTAATTAAAAGCACGGAAATTATACACTAACACCTTACAATAAGTGTTTGGATTCTCTCTTTCTCTTAGTTGTATAATGAATTATAACAATGTACGAAACTAAAAATTAACACTCATTACCTGTCATAGCATATAAATTACCATAAGCTTGATAAAGGATCAAACCTCCACCGCTGTGGCGTAAGCACCTAGGATTTACTATCAAAGAGGTCTTTAAAGGGTTGCGATGTATGGGTGTAAGTTAAACGGAAACAGAAACGGATGGGATATATTTGAGTGGATTTGAGGTGGTGGTGAGTTAATTAATATACAAGAATACATGTGAAGGCGTTGCTAAGCCAAGACTCGACCACACTAGGACTAAGATATACAAAACTCTACATACAACTCTTTCTTTTTCTTTTCTGACTCTTTTTTAACATAAACATAAACATAAGCAAGATGGCAGCCCGTATATTTTTTTCTTCTTTTTCTATTTTTTTTATTTTTCTCTTTTTTTTCTTTTCACTTTTTTCTATTTTTTCATACACTTTTGCCCTGCCATCTTTTGAAACATAATTATACATAACTTGGGGTTTATAAACGCACCCCTACACTTGAGTTTTAGAACTCTTAAACATAAACTAATCTAATAACCCGAATTGAAAAGATCAAAATAACATGGAGTGTATTAAGAACATATGAGGGTAATAATTTGACTTCTTCCTCATTTCACTATAAAATAAAAACTACCATGAATCTCAATCGTCCCAAAACAGTGTACACTAATAAAAGACTCGACTTAGCAATCACGTACTCAAGCAAATAATTAACTGGGTTTTACAATAATGTACTAAAAACGAGTACATACAAGAAAGACTAATGCGATTTGGGTGTAACATTTGGTAAGGGTGTAAACAATGCTCTTCATTAATAACCCAGAATCCACCAGAAAATTACGAGAACCGCAAAAAGGATATGCTCAGAGGGGTGTACTAGGGGTATCTTGCACTAAAAATGAGTGCGAAGCAATGGTGTGGGGATAGTTATATGATCAGGGAGACCATAATAACAAATATAGGTTTAAAACATGGGTTTATCCTAGTGCCTCTTATCATTTAGCAAATCCTAATCACACGAATACTATCTTACTAAGCAGTCTCGTGATGCATCATTAAAGCAAGTTGTAGAATTTAATACACTACCGATACACTCTCATATAATTTCAACCGATACCAATGCTTCAGAAAAAGCGACAAAACCACATATGCACGATCAAATCCATGAACTCGACATACATGATTGGTCATTCCTTAACTCGAGCAAGCTAAAGGTAAAACTATCTTAAGCACTAAAGATGGGTGCTTGAATTCCTAAAGATCTAAGGGTGAACCTTACATTTTTAGGGTGGATTTTTTTAGTGGTAGGGTTTTTGTGCTAGTCATATAATTCCTATCCATGAGACGCTAATAATACTAAGTTTTCATCGGTATGTGCCGTAAAAAATTTTAAATTTGGGTTAAAATACCGTCTACGCTACGTTTTAGTATATTACTCATCATTTTAAGGACAAAACAAAGGCAAATGAAGAAATAGTTTCTATGGCTTTATTTCCCCCTACGCTTATTTTGAGCATTGTCTTCAATATTCTTAAAAGTACCCGTAAAACGAATAAAGGCAAAAGAAAAGGTAAAAGAAACTAGTACTCCCCTGGTTTTGCTCAATAATAGAGAAGAAACAAATGATAAGCTGGCTAAATCATCATCCAAGAATCGTCCATGCGAGAATCCAAAGAACTTTCGGGCATCTCCTCATCAAATATGACCTGCAAATAAAGACAAGAAACAACTATACCTAGTGTAAAATTCGGCGGAATGATAATATACAACTTAATGATTTAGGGTTTAGACTCTATGAAATCAGTAAACATAGGATGAATGTGTTAATGTGATCATGGTTTTCTGCAAGTTTTAGGAAAATTAAAAATTCGAGAAATTATACAAAACTAATTTTCAAAAATTAAAAAAATACGAAGTTTACTGTAGCTGGGTTGGCGACGCCGTCAGGAAACATCCTGACGCCGTCACCAACGTCTGTAAATAATTTATTTTTTTGAAAGATTTTCTGCACGCAAATCCTATTAGTTATTTCCTGAAAAAATACTGCATAAACCACGAAAAATAATTATCACAAACATATGGCTCTAACATGACACAAGACACACAAGACGCGAATTAATCTAAATTACTCATTTTATATGCTTGAAATAGTTCTTAGAAACCGAATAATTTTATTTACAATTTGATGTAAAATACCTTTAATTCTAATTAAGACGAAGTTAAAGACAAAACAAAGCATGATCACATAATTCAAACACATAAAAAACAAATAATTAAGAATTAAAACACACATGACACTCCTAAAATGCATGAAATAAAAGATTGGGTTGCCTCCCTGTTAATACAAATAATGCCAAAAACGTTATTTATATTTTTCGACTCCTCTACGTTTTGAAGATGACAAAATATAAAAACGTCTACGATAAAAATAAACGTTTACATGTTATTAATCGTAAATTTCCATTTCGACATAAATCACTTAAGGTATGTATAAACAACTCATTAAACATGATTAGTGATCAAGAAAATAATTTTTCTTAAACGTTACATTTTTACAAAAGTATTTTTACAAAATAAAAATATACAAAATATTTTTATTTATTAAAGAAAAGTTTTAATTAAATATAAAAATTCAAATATGGTTTTCCTCCCAAAATAGAACTTTCTACACCAGATTTTACCTTCCTCACTACAGGACAAAAATGAGAGTGTCTACCTAAGGGTGGCCCCCTAATAGGCAGAACGACCCTTATATATATCTAGGACCGCCGAGACCGCCTCCAGGAGACGTTACCATTTCCTGGCCATAAATACTACATTATTCCTTACAGTTTTTAGACCTTTTGGCACAGATTTCTTATATCTCTTTCTCTTACTAAAATCCTTTTTCTCTATCTAAATCTCTTGATCACTAACATTGTTTAATCTTGTTTCAAGTGATCCAATCACATCTTCTTTCTTCTTCTATCAAGTACAAGAGAAGAACACTTGTATTCACCAAGAAACGAAGTGTTATAGATTAGTGATTTCTTCTATTTTCTTCTAGATCCAAACCTCTATTTTATTAATCTTGTGTGATCGTGTAAATTCAGATAGCGTATAAATTTGAAGGTGTTGATTGTGTGTTGGTTAGTATTTTAGTCCTTAAAATACATTGGTAAAGTGGTAGATTGGTTCTAGCTAAGATTATGACTCGACAATTAGCTTAGTGTCGAAAAATAAGATAAGCGACGTGTAAACGGTTTTCTTTGCCTAAAGGGAGCTTGTTGACATAGTGAAATCTTGAGTCGGATACTTAGGGAGTGTAGTAGGGCGAAGAAGAGCTTCGTAGCCGAACCACTATAAATATCGGTGTTGTGGTTTGATTGTTCTATCTCTTATTTCTTATCTTTTTTTACACATCATATTTATTGCTTATATTGTGATTGTATTGTAAGTAGATTACATACATTGATTGTTCATATAGTTGGTTGATCTTGCATATGCTTGAATCTAGTGTTTTTATAAGCAAAATTTTAAAACGCTAATTAACCGGTAAACTGTTCAACCCCCCTTCTAGTTTCCACAATTGGTATCAGAGCCAGGATACTCAAGATTTTTAAAATATATTATATTTTAAAGCTTGGATCGATCTATGGATTCCTAAAAATATCTAGAAGGGAAATCTATGCAAAGACCACCACTTTTAAAAAGTGATAGTTTTATTTATTGGAAAAATAGATTCGAAACATATATGAAATCAAAAGATCTTGATCTTTGGTATGTTATTACTAACGGTGATTTTCAACCATTCAAAACAATCCAAAAATCAAACTAGATGAGGTTGTCCCTTTTGAAAAACAAAATGATGATCTTAAGAAAAGACTTGCGAAAAATAACGAGGCCAAAATGGTTATTTATAACGCTTTACCTAAAAAATAATATTAAAGAATTTTCACGTGTAATATAACAAAAGAAATTTAAAAAACCTCGTTAATTACCCATCAAGGTAATAGCCAAGTCAAAGATAACAAGATTGACCTTTTGGTACAACAATATATACAATTCGTCATTTCCGAAGATGAATTTATAGATAATGCTTTGGCTAGATTTAATACTATTATTACTAGTCTAAAAGCTCTTGATGAAGGTTACTCTAGCAAGAACTATGTTATAAAGTTTCTTATAGCTTTACATCCTAAATGGAGAGCAAAAGTCATGGCGATTGAAGAGTCGAAAGACTTGACATCACTATCACTTGATGAACTCATCAGGAACCTCAAAGTTCATGAGACGATAATCAAGAAAGATTCTGAAATAGTCAAAGCCAAAGGAGAAAGGAAATCTCTTGCTTTAAAGGCTAAAAATGAATCTAGTGATGAAGAAAGTTCGACTTTCAGAAGTGAATACGAAGAATACGCCATGGCGGTTAGAGATTTTAAAAAGATCTTTAAAAGAAGAGGAAGGTTCGTGAGACAACCACGGAATGACAAAAAGACATTCCAAAGAAGCCGAGACGACAAGAACGGCAAAAGTGATAAGAAATGTCTTGGTCTTTTAGATGCAGAGATCCAAATCATCTTATCGAAGAATGTCTGAAACCACCGAAGGACAAGAACCAAAGAGCTTTCGCGGAGGTTCTTAGAGTGATAGCAGTGAGGAAGATGATGAAAAGGCTAAAGATGAAACATGTCTCATGGCTTAAGCAATTAGCAAGGTACATTCCGAATCCTCTTACTTTAGTGATGAAAACTCATCAATTGATGACATTATTTTAGATAGTGAGTATGATAAATTATGCAAAATGAGTTTAAAAATAATCACTGAGAACAAATGATTGAAAGCTGTTAGAAATAGTTTAAAAAATGAAATTAGTAAGTTAAAAGAAAAATTGTCTAAACTCGAGAGAAACATGGGAGTTGAATTCAAATGTACAACATGTCAAATACTTAGAATTGATAATGAAAAACTAAAAGAGGATGTTCTAAAGCTAACTCAATTTCAAAAGAGTACACACTCTCTAAACGAAATGCCTAGTATTCAAAAACCCTCCGGAGATAAATCGGGTCTTGGGTTTTACTCATTTGAAGCATCAACAAGCGAGACTAAGGAAACAAAATTTGTGAAATCTCAAAATGAGACGTCCTCTGGTGGCGGTCCCCCAACTATTGAGGGCGGCCCCCATAATGCACAGACGACTCCCAAAGCAAATCAGGGACCACCGATCTGTTCGTCAGAAAAAAAAATCTCTTTCTTCTCAAAAATCTATTTTGGGTTCTAGACCAAAACATATAATGGTTAACAATGTTAAAATTCCAGTTGCTAGTGATGATGAGGTTGAACGATTTAATAAACCTTCTCTAAAACCTGGAGTTGGATTTTCCAAACCAAACTTTAGGTCAAAAACCCCACCTCATAGGAGAGTCAATAACTCTTATCCTCGTTCTAAGACACCAAAACCAAAAAGAAAAGTTGGTCGACAAAATCGACCTCAAAGATTTCCTGTAACTTGGAATAACTTCCAACCTCAAAATTACATGCCATGGGGAATATGTCCTCCATTCCCACATCCCAACCAAATGCAACAAATGCAAGGGATGTTTAATGCTAACAACTTTGGACCAATAAGATATTGTGTACCAAATGTTTGAGTTATTGTGTTATATAATTAGATATGCCTTGGGATCGATTTGGATCCCGACAAATGGATTAAAGATAGCGGTTACTCCAAACACATGACGAGAAATCGAAAGCTCTTCTCAACTTACAAGGCATACAATGGAGGTAATGTCGTTTTTGGTAGTAATCTTCGTGGTAACATCGTTGGCAAAGGTACGATCTCTAATGACTATCTTAATATAGATAATGTAGAGCATGTAGATAACTTAAGATTTAACTTGCTAAGTGTAGGTCAAATATGTGATAATAAGTGTAAAGTATTATTCTCTGAACATGATAGTGAAATCACTAAGGATGGAAAAATCATAGGTAGAGGTATTAGGAAAAGCAACTTATATGTGATGAAATTAGGAAAGAATCCAAAAGACAAAATTTGTCTTACAACGATTGTAGAAAACTCAACTTTGTGGCATAGGAGATTAGGTCACGGAAACATGCGTTTAATTCGATCGTTGGCATCTAAGGGACAAGTTAGAAATTTACCTAAGCTTAAGTTTGATCAACTCTTTTATGATGCTTGCAAAATTGGAAAACAAGCTCACGCTAGTCACAAAGCTAAGAATATAGTCTCAACGACTAGATGCTTAGAACTTCTTCACATGGATCTTTTCGGTCCATCTGCCATACGGAGTTGCGGAGGAAACCTCTACACCTTAGTCATAGTAGATGAATATTCTAGGTATAAATGGACAAGATTCCTTAGAACCAAAACCGAAGCCTTTGAACAATTTGAAATATTTAGCAAGAATATACAAAACCAATCAGGATGTTCTATAGTGTCAATTAGGACGGACCACGGTAGGGAATTTGATAATTAAGTGCAATTGGAAGAGTTTTGTAATGCCAACAGTATTACACATAACTTCTCGTCTCCACGCACTCCACAATCAAATGGCGTGGTAGAAAGGAAAAATAAGACACTACAAGAAATGAGTAGAACAATGTTGAATGAACAATCGTTACCACAAAAGTTTTGGTGTAATGCCGTAGATACTTCAACATATATCCTCAACCGAATTCTAATTAGAGCTATCTTAGGTAAAACACCTTATGAACTCTTGAGAGGTAGGAAACCCACTCTTGACTATTTTAAAGTGTTTGGAAGCAAGTGATTTATTCTAAACACCAAAGACTACCTCACAAAGTTTGTCCCAAAGTCATACGAAGGTGTCTTTCTAGGTTATTCCCAAAATAGCAAAGCCTACGTCATCCTTAATATACACACTAGGAAAATCAAAGAATCACTCAGCGTGACATTCAATGAAACTCCTCCACCATCTAAAACATCACCCTTGGTGGTTGATGACTTAGATGAAGATAAAGCAATTAAGGTTGCCGAAAAGAAAGTTTTAGAAAATGACATTGAGGATGAAACTTTAGAAGTTGACTAAATTGTCAACATTAAGGAATCTAAGAACCATCCTTTAAAAAGCGTCATAGGAAATCTTAACCAAAGAACCCTTCGGTCTCAAGCCCAAAACCAAAGTAACTTCTTTTGTTTTATATCAACTATAGAACCTAAGAATGTGAATGAAGCCTTAAAGGATGAAAGTCGGATAATCGATATGCAAGAAAAATTAAATCAATTTGTTGCAAATGATGTTTGGGAGTTAGTACCACATCCTAAGAGTACGGCAATCATAGGAACTAAGTGGGTGTATAGAAATAAGTTAGACGAGAACGATGTTGTTTCTTGTAATAAGGGTAGGTTAGTCACCCAAGTTTATAATCAACAATAGGGCATAGATTATGATGAAACTTATGCCCCAGTTGCTAGATTAGAGTATATTAGGATCTTATTAGCTTATGCTTATGCCTTAGACTTTAAGTTATTCCAAATGGACGTAAGAAGTGCATTCTTAAACGGTTTTATCAATGAGGAGGTATACGTGGCACAACCTCTGAGATTCATTGACTTCGAAAAACCGAATCATGTTTTTTAAACTCAAGAAAGGTTTATATGGTCTTAAACAAGCTCCTAAAGCTTGGTATGATAGATTATAGGCTTTTCTTATTAAACATTAATACAACATGGGAATGGTAGATAACACACTTTTTACAAAGAAGAAAAGCTCAAATCGCATCATCGTTCAAATACAAGTTGATGACATTATATTCGGTTCGCCTTGTCAAGACATGTGTGATGACTTTACCAAAATCATGCATGAGGAGTTCGAGATGAGCATGATGGGTGAACTTAACTTCTTCCTTGGATTACAAATAAAACAAATGGAAGACTATATCTTCTTTAATCATTCTAAATATATTAAAGAAATGCTTAAGAAATTTGGCTTAAAAGAATCTCAACCAATGAAAACACCCATGTCCTTGGATAAGAAACTCACGAAAGACAAAGAGTGTGAGTCACTAGATAGGACTAAGTATTGAGGCATGATAGGTAGTTTACTCTACCTAACGGCAAGTAGGCTCGATATCATATTTAGTGTCTGCCTTTGTGCACGCTTCCAAGAGGATCTCAAAACCTCTCATCTTGATGTGGTTAAGTGTATCTTCCAATATATTAAAGTCAATACACACTTAGGATTATGGTATCCTTAGGGGACCGGCATAGAAACCATAGTATATGCCAACTCTGATAATGCGAGAGATTATGTGGACCTAAAAAGAACTAGCAATATTTGTACGTTCGTAGGATGTTGTTTAACATCGTTGTTCTCGAAGAAACAAACCGCTCTTGCTATATCCATGACCGAAGTCGAATGCGTAAGCATCGGAAAGGCATGTCAACAAGCACTATGGATGAAACAAACTCTTATCGACTACGACATTCAACTCAACGACGTCCCGATCATGTGCGACAATAAAGGCGCGATTGACCTTAGCAAAAACCCGGTGAAACATGCACGGACTAAACACATCGAAATTCGTCACTATTTTCTTCGAGACAATGTGCAAAAAGGACATATCTCCATCAAAAAAGTCTCATCCAAAGATAACATTGTCGACATTCTCACTAAACCTCTTAAACGTGAATCGTTTAATTATCTCCGTCTTGGTTTAGGAATGATGGAACACATTCCGTAAATCATTCGTTTCTTTTATTCTAGTCTTGATTCTTGTCGTTGTTCCATTCCATGTCGTGACAACTTAATTACTTCATCCGAAGTAGTTTAAGTATTTTTAATTGGCAAAATACAAATTAAAATGTCACTAATTCCGAAATCTTGGTCCAAACTCTTTTCCAAAAAAACCCTCCACTAGAGGCGGCCCCCATAAATAGGGCGACCCCTGATTTAATCAGGTGGCCCCTATATTGACATAGGACCGCCACCAGTCGGGCCACTTATGTTTGCACTCACATTTTTGATAAACACAAAGCCAAACACCCCCCCTTTCTGCAGACCTGCAATGAAACACAACCAAAACCCACCAAACCTCAAAATTATCCATAATAACTAAAATTGAAGATCAAATAAACACTAATTATCACTCCTAACATCTCAGAGATCATTAATTGTAAGCCATTCCATCGATTTTCTTTTTAATTTATGTTTAGGGTTCAATTGAACACAAAATCAAAAATTGGGGATTTTCGTTTTTCTATTATTTGTGTGCAATTCGGACTACAATAACACAATGTATAACTAATATGCTTCCCGTAGACTTAGGATTTGCGTAATTGATTGTGTTTGATAAACATTCTTAAAAAAAACAAAAATCCCAATTTCTTTTTGAAATTCTTCACTTTAGAAACACCATATTTTTGCATACATGCATCATGATCTTCATAAACAAAATTTGAGATACATAATTCATATGTATTTTTCGACATGTTTGGATGAGCAAAATTAAATTAAGGAGCGTTTGGGCTAAATCATAAGTTTTTATTTTTAGAGTCAGGTTAACCGTTACTCAACATTCGTTGCATATAGGCACACACTAGGCATTTTTCCAAAGGGAATTGAAAATTAGAAAAATAACACATACCAAATTTTTTTTTGACAAGATGAAAAGAATGACTCAAGAAGAACTCAAATGCATAAAAATTTATATCTCCCTAACCCAAAACAAACCATATCCTTCCACTCACATTAATTCCTCTCAAAAATCACCATATCTAAAATTATCTTGTCGACCTATCCATGAAGGAAAATTTGTTGACACATCATTTGATTTCAAAGGTATCTTACAAAAGAACATACTCAAAGTTGGATTTCAAACTTTCCTTCACCTAAAAGGAAACCTTTATCCAAAATTTATAATTAAATTTTATCAAACATTTGAAATCATTTTAGTAAGTGATCTTTGGATCATATTATTCGAAATAAATGGAAAACGTGTGGGTGCATCATTTTAGGATTTTGGAACACTACTCAATATTCCGTTTGAAGGGCATTGTTTCTATAACAATGAATGGTCTCCAAAATCCATCAACAAACATAACACTACTCCAACAAATGATCATCACTATACCAAATTAACTCATCCAACCTCAATCATATAACAATAAACTCAATAATGTCTCAATGAATGCTATTCAGTTTGCGACTTGGAGATCCATGAAATCCTTCTTCAGATGAAATTTGTCCTTATCTCAAAACAACACATCTTCTTATTTATGAGAACATCATATGTACCACTGATATTGACAAAGATCTCTTGTCGGCTTGTGGAGCCTATATGCACTTTTGCATCACTTCCTCCACACCTTTCAATATATCTCGTTTCATCTTAAATCGAATAAATGACTTCAAGCATCGATCCAATGGCATCCTGTCATGCGGACTCTTATTGTCAAAATTTCTTGACAAACTAACTGGATTTTCTCCAAATAATCATAAATTCATCTCCTATACAACAAAAATGAATCCTCTACATAATATCTCAAATGATGAAATTCCAGAAGATGTTCGATGTGCGCATCATAATCATCACAAGTAAACTAGATGTAGCAATGTAACATGATTACTTGTTAGGACTTGCCAATAGAATTAAACTAGACATTATTATCATATATTATAGTACGTGTATAACTTCTCTTAATCATATCTTATGCTTGCTATTTGTGCATCACCTCAAATTGCATGCTAGAATTAGGCTAGATCATTCACTCTATCTAGTACTTAACTAGACTAGTTGATTCTTAGGAAATAGAAGTTGTTGAAACACATTCATTTCTAGTCTTCTCTCTTCCGCATAAAATAAAAAAATAGGGAATTTTAGGAAACTTTTGTAATTCCCCGAAAACAGGCCCTATATACATTGGGCAGCTCCCCGATATATCTAGGACCGCCTAATGTCTACAGGACCGTCGGCAACAAGGTCACAATATTTTCACTGTTCTCTTTTTTTCTGTATCTTTGACCATCCTACACTAGACATTGTTAGATTTTCTCTGTTTAGCCAAACACTTAATGGAATCTCTATCCTCTTACCCCATGCCTTTCCTAATCTTTCCTATATGCAGTCATCATCTTCCCCATTCACATTCATCCTATCTTTCTTTCTTCAACCTCCTTTCACTTCTCATGTCTTCTTCTCATCCTTGTCAAACCTATGGTGAAAGACACCGAAAGTTTATAATAGACACTTGGAGACACATCACTCTTCTACCTTATTTACCTTCTCTCTTACCCAACATTTCATCACCACTCTCTCTAAACATTGCTAATCCTCCATCTCAAACACAAAATCAAACTAGGGAACAAATTATGAATAAATTAAACTAACTTCATCACTTATCCAATATCATTGTAACCAAAATCCAACATGTAGCAAATGCTTCTACACAAACTCCTCCATCACCACCTTCAACAACCATAATTCAGCCCGCTACAAGTGACCAAGTCACTTTTCATTCCAGTTTTTGGCATTGTTGCCTGTAAACCTAAACTCTCTTTCATAAGTTAAGAGATGATAGCTATCGACTTGAGTCCCTCTTCACTCAAGATCATGGTCCACATAACAATGCATCACCAACCTCACCTTTATCACCTCTACATTAATGACCACCCTGTTTTTGGTTATGACGTCTCTATGAAATCAAGAATCAACTAGTCTAATTTTAGTTTAATGTTTCTTTATGCTATATGCCTATTTTCTAGTCTTGTAATATTCA
>BQNB010173834.1:0-13320 GCA_026074375.1 Tanacetum coccineum
AATAAAAATTACTAAACTATTTTATAAAAATTTGAGAAAATTCCTAAAAATACTAAAGATTGTTCCTAAGATTTATATAAAAAACGAAACAAATAGCTCTTTCCAATAAGCAGCTATAAATCAAATAAGCTGTAAAAGCTTAAACTGAAAATGCATATATATGTATTAAATAGTGTAAGAGACTTATGAAAAAGTCCTAAGGGCGCAGTGGTTAGGGTGTTGGTGTGTTAAGGGGGAGGTCACAGGTTCGAAACCTGTGACTTCCTTTTTGATGAAAAAAAATTTTTAATTTTTTTTAAAAACAGCTAAACTTTAAGTAAAATTAAGCTTATTTAATAAAAGTACTTATTACTAAAACTTAACAGATAAGCCAGAAATAAGCTAAGAAAAAAAATGATAGTTTAAAAGAAATCTAACTTATGACTTATGAGCAAAACTGTTTTGGCTTTTTGGAATTAATAAGCTAAAGGAAAAGCAAATAAGCTAAAACATCCTTGAGGCTAAACCTAATAAGCACAAGAGAAAGGAATTAAGGAAAGAAAATAAGCTGGAAAGCACTTAAAGGCTATAAGACAGATAGATACTAAAACAGGCTAAAAAGGCTTTTTACTACTTTTTAAGCTAACCTAGGAACTAATTGGCATTTAGAATAAGCTAAAAAGCAAAACAAGCTTATGACAGCTTATTCCCTAGACCTAAAAAGCAATAGGGACTAGAAATTAGCAAACAAATTAAGCTAAGAGGCAGTTAAAAAGACTCTAAGACAGCAGACCTAAAAATACTATTAAAGGACTTTAAACTAACTTTAAGCTAAAATATTAGGACTAATAAGCACTTAACATAAGCTACAAACCAAAAACAGATTAAGACCTAAACAAGAAGAACACAAATAAGCTAATACTCTGGTGGTTATGACTAAAAATAAGCTAGAAAAGAAGACTTAAAAGTGACAGACTTAAACTAATGTTTTTGGCTTTTTGAAATTATAACCTATTTGTAACTTATTTAAAATAATCAAAAAGCAAATTTAAAAGCTAAAAATTAAAAACAGATGAAGACCATGACTCATTAAGCACATATAAACTAAAATTAAGCTAAATCAAACTCTTAATAAGCTAAAAACCTAGACTCAATTAAACTGCAAACTATTATACCTTTTTGAGCTAAATGCAACTTTTCTAAGACTCTATATTGAACCATAGCAAGCTATAAACTTAAGACAGATTAGTATTGATGCCAATTGAACTCAAATGGACATGGAAATACTACACCTTAAGCTTATTAATTTGAATCCAAGAATCAAACAGTATAGAATAATTTAGGCATTAATAGATTTTAGCATTCAACCTCAAAACTAAACAAGACTTGATTCTAGCTTATGAAAACTTCCATTTAGACCTTATGTGAGATTATTGAATCTGTCTTAATGACGAAAAGTGACACAAGCAGTTTTCACAAGGTAAAACCGGCTTGTGCCAAACACCCCTTTAAAAACATGAATTTCTGATTTAAGCTTAAAACATACCTTAAAAATCCTCAAAAGATTAAAACAAATTAAGATCTTAGTTTATTAACTAAAAGTAAGCTCTTAATTAAGCAATAACCTCTAAGAAGTAAGCTCTAACTAATAAGCTAAGACAATAAGCTAGATTAACTAAAAGTGGGCAGATTTTATTAAAACTGTAAAACCTAAAAATCTCAATAAGAGTAAAATGACCAAAATGCCCCTAATGAAAGAAAAATGCATAAAAGCTTAAATAAATTCATTTAAGTGTTAGAAATTATGAAAATACAAAATATGGAAATTATAAAAAATTTCAAGATTAAAATACATTATGTTATACAAGAAAAATAATTAATAATTATATATATATAATTATGCCGAAATAATATGTATTTATATATTTATACTTTACAAATTAATAACAAATAAATTAGGATAATTATGAAATAAATTAGGCAAGTTTTAAAATCTGATAATATCAAATTAAAAGGCCCAAATTTTAGCATAAATCACCTATCTTAATTCCTTATACATTTTTCATTTGTAAAATCACTAAAAACAAATGTACCAAAACTAATTAGATTCAGTAGGCAGACCATTAGATTTTTTTCAAGGCAAATTACGGCTATTTTTCTAAGGTGTTTCTGAATGGTCAAGGTGTGTGGAAAAATATGTGAGAAAATTTGTGGAGGCTGGTTTAATTTTGGTATTGGTTTTGTTCGATTAATTCAACCGAAAATTTAAAATCCATAGAATCATCAATAATTATCAAAGGTAATTTTAAGACTTGGTTTTAACATTTATTCAGTTATAAACACAAGAAAAAAAATAGCCATGCATGTTAATTTGATCATATGAAAATAAATATATTTGTTCGAAACCCTAATTTTAGATTAATTGTGTAATCAGCAATAAAACAATTTATAAAATTTATTTTATAATTTTCTATGGTGGAATATATCATGTATCTCTCAGATCAATTGTTGGTTAAATTTTTAGAGGACTCAAAATAATTATTTGGGATTTAAGGGTCTTTACCGTTTGCGAAATAAAGAGGGAAAAGGAAAGAAAATAATTGAAAAACCGAATTAGGTTTTGGGTTTTTATATTTTTTCCCAGGTCCATACATGCTAATGAATGTATAAAAAGTTTATGTTAATATTTGGGGAGGGGAAAATGTTTAATTAGGGTTTTGTGCACTTATTTTGTTACTCCGATTTGCGTTTTAAAAGTAATAAGGGGGGTGTTTTGTAATTTTTGAAACTTCTGGGGTCTGATATATGCATGTTATTATATTGTTATGATCTCGAGAAAAATAAGTTGGGGCTTAGGAAAATGTCATTTCTTTGTTTTATTTATGTAAACCTTACTATTTCTAGAAACCTGCTATTTATAAAACATTGGCTATTTATGGAAATTTACTATATGCTAGAAACTGCTATTTTTGGAGAAGTCTGTTTTATTAAAATAGTCTATTTTTGGAAAGTTTAATTTTGGAAAGTTATATTAATAGGAAAGTTATCATGTATGGATAATTTAAGTTAAGGAAAGTCTAGTTTTGGAAACCTTGCTTATAAATTAGAAGCTACTATTTTTGAAATAGTTCTCCAATATAACAATGAGTACTAACTCCATGAAAAATACTAATCATGGAATATGTTCAATCATGAGAACGTTATTAATCAAGGAATCATGCTAATTATAGAAAGTTATAAAAATAGAAAGTAGTTAATAAATTAGAAAGTTATCAAAAAAATGGAAAGTTCCTTAATATGAACCATGTAAACTTATATATGTCCTTTAACATTAGATCGCATTATGCTAGGAGTTGTTCCATCTTCTTATCCTATCTCTTTACGGTACTGCTGGACTTAAGGTACGGAATATTCCGTCCTTTCAGTTAGGGACATTCTTTCTTTTAATGATTCATCCCCAGAACTGCTATTGCTTCCCCATTTTTATGTCTTTTTGCCTTGATCCCTTACACGGTGTTTTCATGACTCTATATCTATTGAAGGAGCTTCTTTATTATATATTATATATTTATATATATTAAATATTCTATATATTTATATATAGATATATATATATGCTATGACATGATTACATGCACTTACCACCTAGTCATGGAGGTATGATATGGTACTTGACCGGGATACAGATGGCACCTGTGTCCCGACTCTTTTCGTGTGAGAGTGATTTCCGCGGCCGTCCCTTTCTTGTTACTACGTTTTAAAAGTCATGTTTGGCCATTATTATTCGGGGGTATGGGTGCATCCTAGTTACATGTTTACCTGTTGAATGGTGAATTGGTTGGTGTGTGCTCTACATCCCATCAATTGGAGCTGATCCTCCACCCCTATCTATTATAAGAGTCACCCTCTATTTAATGTTGAGGATAAGCAGCCCCTCTATTTATGCATGTATTTCATGACATTATTATTATGGACATGTATGATTTATAAAGCTCGTAGGCATTCCTTATTATTTTTATGTTTATACTATCCTTGATTATTTTCTATGACATTTTACCTTCGTATTATCCATGCCTTACAATGTTTATTTCCTATTCTTCACTGGACGCATTCTCCAGGTTTCCCAGGACACTTTTGATCTTTACGCTACTTTCTATTTACTATCCAGGATTCTTGCGTATTAATTACATTGTTATTATATCGTTTACTGAGCGTTTTATGCTCAGCCGTATTGTTCTTTCTCTTTCTTATACGGACATGGTATCTAGCGGGAGGATGGGCTAATAGAGTGAGTGTGTGCTTCGGGGGAAGTGAACTATTATAGCTGCACTTTCTTTATATATCAGGCATTTTGATGTGCTATACTATCTTGGACACATGTTTCGTCCTTTAGACTTCTTTTATGTTATTCATGTTGATTTCATAATTGGGAGCCGATGTTTGATTCCGGCTTTCCACCTTGTCCTATGTTATTACTTATGACTTTATGCCTTTATTATGCTTTGATATGACACCATGATTATGACCGTTTCTGCCTACTCTCTGGAGGCGGCGTCTTGGGTCCGTTACAATTTATCGGAATAAGAGTCAGGGCTTTCGACCTGTAGGCTCTAAAACTTGACCTTGTAGGATTGGGTAGACATTAGGTTCCTTAGAATCGGCGTTTTTCTTTTTGTCGCGTTTGGACTTTTTAACCGCTTTAAATCATTAAACCCTTTTTGCAAATGTTAGATGGTGAACACTCGTACCGAATGCTGAACTCGCTGCCGGCCTACCGTTCAGGCAGCCTGGATGCCATGCTCCCACAGATTCGCGAGAGGTTCGCGAAGAGTACCGCACTGGTGCTGTTGTAGGTTCGGGTAGTAATCCTCCACTCGTCACTATTCATACTTGCTTGAGCGCATTCAATAAGCAAAAACTTCGGTTCGTTCGAGAAAGGCTGTAGACCCTGTTGATGCTGGAGAATTAGATTCTCCCATATGGAGAAAGATCTTTGACGTGATGGATGTAATGATGCTTTTAAGACCAGTGGTGTGTATAAGTTCCTAGAGGGCGACGCGTTGGCTTTGGTGGAAGGCCTATAAAAAGGCCAAAGGAGGCGATGTGTGGGTCATTAACTTTGACTGGGCAGCTTTTCAAAGAGCTGTTCTCTTCTTCGTTTTTCCCTCGCGAACGAGCACAGAGCGCTTGAAGAGGGTAAGAGTACCATTCCATCGCCAAAGGGGCGAGTGAAAATAGTACTGAGTTACATGCAATGTTTTCCTCCGCCTAGTGGTTTTCTTGGAAGGCTGCTTGGCACTGCAGAAGAAACAGGCGAAGAACTTTTCGTTGGGGTCTTCATAAGTCAACCTTGACCATGTCATGTGTATTCAGTTTCAGGGACGTCTGTCAGGTTGCGGATGACTGCACGCAACTTAGAGATCCTTCGTGACCGAGTATGTGGATGACCTATGATAGGTCATCGACCGAACGTATCTGACAAGAGGTAAACTTTTGAGTAATCAAGTTTTGCGTACCTTATTCTATGTTTTACCTCCCTATCCATTAATTATATGTACCATTTCAACTATTCTCAGGCATAAGAGTGGAGACCGATATCAGTCGGGAACTCAGCAGAATAATTATCGGGTCTAGTCACGATCAGAAAATGACCGTTAAGGGATTGAAGGCAGGGCGGTGGTGGTAACTACCGTAACAACAATAACAACAAGTACTCTCTCATGACAACAACAGGTCAAATCTAAATCGTTATCGTCTTTATATAGCTATATGGAAATGAATCTAACATCATCGACATAGGTTAAACAGGAATTCTAGGTGCTGGACTGCGACCCAATATAGGAACAGGGTGGTCAGCAATCCCACCGATCTACACCAACTCGGGTAAATCATTTGAAATAACAAGTTATGTCTCTATATGTCTCACATAGTTCTGTCTCACGATCTATTCATGGAATTAAGGTTTCCCAAGAAGGTCCAAGGTAACCCTAAGAGAGTTATATCGCACCCTGCGGTTTGCAACAATGTGGACGTAGACACATAGGAGAGTGTCGTCGTGTGTTGGTATTAGTTTGTTAATGCAGCCAGGGCTGGCCTTTCTCAGCGGGAATACAAGAAGATACACTGGTGCATAGTTCGTTGGTCATGATGACAAGAAGCCAGAGTATCAGGCCGTGTCATTTGCACTTACTCAGATCAGGCCGCCAATACTTCAGGTACCATCACTGGTGCATCATTTATATTAGGCGTGCTAGTATTAGTTTTATTTGATACGCGTCTTGCGGACACCATTTGTGATACTCTACCAAGTTTGCCTCATGGTTTACTATGATCACCTATAGTACTTGAATCATGTATTATGTATATCCACGACATGAAAGACCTTCGCACGTTATTACCCATGTAATAGAGTCTTCTCTACAGTTTGATGACAAGATTGTTTTCAGTTTTAATGCACTTCCCTTGGATATGTGTGATTTGACATAATTCTGGGTATTGACTGGGTAGCAGACACCGCATGTTATGATTTGACTGTATTCTGTCATGTTATTTTCGGGATATTCATGCCTCTGAATTTATTATCATGGTTCCTTCACGGGAAAATCTAATGAAGATCATTTCCGCTTTAAAAAGCAAGTACCCTTACTATCGCCTATGGCTGTGAAGGTTTTTCTGGCTACATTCATGACACGACTTTCTGCGTTTTCTGCTATTCAATGATCAAGCCGAATTGTTTCTGAATTCAGGACGTATTTCCAGAAGATCTTCCAGGAATACCTCCTCATTCGATGTTGAGTTTAACATTGAGCTTCATTCCCGGAGCTGAACCAATCTCCAAATGTATCCTTATCGCATGGCAATGATTGAGTTAAAGAGCAGTTTGATAGGATCATGATACAGGAGTTGTTGGAGCGAGGTTTTATTCGCCCGAGTGTATCGCCATGGGGTGCACCGGTTCTGTTTGTCAAGAAGAAGGACGGTAGCATGAGATTATGTATCGGTCTAGTGAATTGAACAGATCACCATTCGGTAATCGTTATCCCCTTTCCTGTATCGATGATTTATTTGATCAGCTTCAGGGCGCTAAACATTTTCCAAGATTGATTTACGATCTGGGTACCATCAGTTGCGGAGGGAAAGAGCAGACATTTCCAGACTTGTTTTTCGCACACGTTATGGTCATTATGAATTCTTGGTTATGTTTTGGTTTCACGAATTGTCCAGGTGTATTTATGGACTTATGAAAACACGAGTTTTTCATGGAATTCTTGGACAAGTTCGTCATTGTGGTCATTGATGATATTTGGTCTTATCTAAGTCCTAAAGGGAACACGGAGAGCATCTCCGCATGTTCTATAGAATTTTTTTACGGACAGGCAGAAATTATTATGCCAAGTTTTCAAAAGGTGACGAATTTTGGTTGAGTAAGGTGGCATTTCTGGGTAACATTGTTTTAGCAAAAGGGAATTTACTATGGATCGGCGGAGGTTGAGGCTCTCCCAAATGGCCAAGGACCGACGTCTCGTGACCGAAAAAGACAAGAGTGTTCTTGGTTTTGCAGGTTATTACCGCCAGATTCGTTGAGTGTTGCTCACGATTAGCCTTACCCTTAACCATGCTTATGCGAGAAAAGGTGAGAAGTTTGTTTGAAATGCAAGACGAGAAAGAGCTTTGAGAGCTTTAAGAACGTTTGGTTTCTGCCCTATTCTTACTCTTCCATCTGGTTCAGGTGGTTTCAAGGATTTACAAGTGATGATTCTAATGAAAGGTCTTGGTTGGTACTCATGCAGATGGGGGGAAAGTGATTGCCTATGCCTCACGAAAACTAAAGCCTATGAGGTGAACTCTCTATCTTGATCTAGCGTCAGCAGGCGTGGTCATTCACTCTCAAAATTTGGAGACACTATCTTTATGAGCGTATCATGTGGTATTTTTCATTTTCGCGATCATATGACGTCTTATAATATATCTTCACGCAAGCAAGACTTTAAATATGAGACAGAGGTGTGGCGTTTTTAGAGTTATTGAAGGATTATGACACCAACATTCCAGTAATCAAGGTAAAGCAAATGTGGTGGACTGGATGCATTTGAGTAAGAAGTCGGGTATGTTAGCCGGTATCAAAGTGGAAGAAGGGAGATATATTCATGATCTGAGCAGTGCTTGGATATCGTGGTTATGTGTTCCGTGGACCAAAATGGTTTCTGGGCTAGTCTAGGTGTATGAGTCCTAACCTATAATTTCTCAGATTTAAGGCAGCTCAGAAGGATGCGTGAATTCTGGAAAATTATTCAGAATATTGATCAGCAGACAGAGTTTTTGTGCTTTGTTGACGATGGCATTTTATGGCTAGGGGGTACTAAATTATGGTACTACAGAGGATCCTACACTTCGGAGAAGGCCTTGATGACTGAGGCTCATAGTTCTCCAATTTTTGATTAATCCAGGTTGACGAAGATGTACCACGATCTCAAGCAACACTTTTGGTGGAGTGGTATGGATAAGCGCGAATGTGTCTACGTTTGAGTCAAATAGTGTTTAACCAATTTAGTGTCAGCAGGTTTTAAAGATTGAACTCCAACGTGCTAGTGGGCAATTGCAACCGTTTGAGATTCCTTGTTTAGAAGTGGGACGTATATCTCAATGGATTTTGTACGGATTACCACGGACTCTGAGGAAGCACGATGCTTATGCGGGTTGTTGTAGATCGCTTGGACTAAATTGGACATTTTCTTCCTATCCGTAAGGATTACCCTCGTTGGTAAATTAGTACGAAATGTTCCAACAAGAAATTGTTCCGATTACACGGTATACTCCAATCATCGATCGTGTCAGATAAGATTTTCACGTTTCCAAGTCGTTTTCTGGAAAGGTTTACAGAAAGCTTGGGGAACCAGGCTCAAGTTTAGTACAGCTTTTCATCCTGAGACTGACGGACAGTCGGAGCGTACGATTCAAACATTAGAGGATATTGTTACTTTGTGATCCTGTGTTTAGGGATATGGGCAGGAAATTGGGGAATTGACTTTATATGTACTAGTGGAGTTTTTTTACTATAACAGTTGGCATTTGCAGGCATTAATGCGCTCTTTGACGATGTTGTATGGTAGGAAATGTCGTGTCCTATTTGTTGGATCAGTTGGATGATCGTATTCTTGTAGGGTCCGGGAGTGATTGAGTGGACTACTTGACTAAGGGTCGTCTCGCCACGGGAAAAAGCTTAAGGAAGCTCTGACTCGTCAGAACGAGTTGCGCCGACAGACATCGCAGAGCGTTAGATTTCAGCGGGTGAAAATGTTTTCTTGAAAGTATCACCTAACGTGGAGCTCAGGCGTTTAGGTATCAGGGGATGCTTAGTCCTGCTCATAGGACCCGTTTTGAGTTCATTGATCGCGTTGGTGTGGTCTCCTATCGTTTTTTGGGGGTTACTCACTTAGCTATCTCATGATCAGAAATGTGTTTCATGTATTCATTACTCAGAGGTTACACGTAATCATCCTTTCAGTGTCTCTTTTCCATCCGATCAGATCCTTAGTGAGGATTTATATTATAGAAGTGCCTAATACTATTCTAGACCGTACAGGACAGAGTCAGCAGAGGAACAAGACGATCCCTTTTGTCAAAATTATTGGAGGAATTCATCCCCGTGCGGGAAGCTATCTTGGGAGATCCGAGGTAGTCTAGACGGGACTTCTTATCATTCATTTTCGTCCATGATCTGGTTATTTTTTTTTTTCTTTCTTTTTTTTTTATGTTTCTTTTCAAAAGTCGGTATCATGATTTTAATTCGAGGACGAATTTTCTTTTAGGGGGGAAGAGTTTTTGTTAAACCTAAAAAATTCTCAATAAGAGTCAAATGACCAAATGCCCATAATTGAAAGGAAAAATGCATAAATGCTTAATATAAATTCATTTTAGTGTTAGAAAATTATGAAAAATACAACATATGGCAATTATATAATTTTGCAAAGATTAAAATACATTATGTTATACAGAACAAATAATTAATATATTATTTATATATATAATTATGACCGATATAATATGATATTTATATATTTATACTTGACAAATTATTATAACAAATAAATTTAGGATAAAAATATGAAATAAATTAGGCCAAGTTTTAAAATTTGTAATATCAAATTAAAAGGCCCAAATTTCAGCATAATTCTCCGATCTTTATTCCTTATAAATTTGTCATTTGTAAAATCACTAAAAAAAATGCACCGAACCTAATAAAATGCAATAGGCGGCAATATGAATTTTTCCAAGGCTAAGATGAATTTTTCTTCGAAGGTGATTTGAAGGTCAATGATTTAGGAAAATATAGAGAGAAAGGATTGTAGAGGCGGGTTTTTGATTTCCGGGTATGGGTATTTGTTCGGATGTAATTCAACCGAATTTCATAAATCCATATATTCATCAATAATTTCAAATGTAATTTTATGGACTTGTTTTTGTTCCCCTTCCATTATAATTCAAGAATAAAACCAATCAAAATACAATAATTGCCATGCATGTTAATTTCATCATATGAATAATATATGTTCGATCCTTAATTTTAGATTAATTATGTAATCATGCAATAAAAAAATGTATAAAAATTGATTTTATAATTTTCTAAGGTGGATTATATCATGTATATTCTCAGATCAAATTGTTTGGTAAAATTTTTTAGAGGTATTGAATATAATTAATTGGATTTAAGGTTTTTGCGATTTGAGCGAAATAAAGAGAAAGGAAGAAATAATTGAAAAACCAATTAGGATTGAGGGTTTTTATATTCCTTTCCAGGTCCAAATACATGCTAATGATTGTATTTATAAACTTGTTCGTATTTATTGGTTAAATTTAATTAGGGTTTTGTTTACTTATTTGTTACCGATTTGTGTTTAAACGTATAAGGGGGTGTTTTTGTAATTTCTGAAACTTTGGGGTCTGATTTAAGCATGTTATTATATTTGTTATGATCTGAGAAAAATAAGTTGGGGGGTAGAAAATGTCATTTTGATATTATTTATGTAAACCTTACTATTTATAGAAACCTGCTATTTATAGAAACATGCTATTTATGGAAACTTACTATATATAGAAACCTGCTATTTTTGGAAAGTCTATTTTTAGAAAGTCTATTTTTGGAAAGTTTAATTATGGAAACTTATTAAATCAGGAAAGTTATCATTTATGGAAAGTTAATTAAGGAAAGTCTATTTTTGGAAACTTACTATAATTAGAAGCTGCTATTTTTGGAAAGTACCCAATATAACAAGAATACTAATCATGAAACATACTAATCATGGAATATGTTAATCATGGAACGTACTAATCAAGGAATCATGCTAATTATAGAAAGTTACTAAAAATAGAAAGTTACTAAAAATAGAAAGTTACAAAAAATGGAAAGTAACCTTAATCATGAACAAGTAACTTATATATGTCCTTTAACATGTAGATCGCATTAAGCAGGAGTAGCTTCCATCTTCTTATCCATCTCTTTCCGTTACTGCTGGACATAAGGTACGGATATTCCGTCCTTTCAGTAAGGACATTCTTTCTTTTCATGATTCATCCCCAGAACTGCTATGCTTCCCCATTTTTATGTCTTTTGCCATGATCCTTTACATGTTTGATTTCAAGACTTATTCTATTGCCCGAGCTATATATACGCATGACCATGATTTACATGACTTACCACCTAGTCATGGAGGTACCATGACCGTGACACATGAGGCACCTGTGTCACGACTCTTTCGCGTTGAGAGTGATTTCACGCGGCGTCCCTTTTCATGTTACCAGATTATATTTCATGTTTGGCCATTATTATTCAGGGGCGTATGGGTGCATCCTAGTTTACATGTTTACACGTTCATGGTGATTGGTTGGTGTGTGCTCTACATCCCATCACATTGGAGCTGATCCCTCCACCCATATTATTATAAGAGGTCACCCCTCTATTACATGTTGAGGCAGCCCCTCTATTATATGCATGTATTCACGACATTATTATTATGACATGTATGATTATATGAGCTCGTGGGCATTCCTTATTATTTATGTTTATACTATCCATGATATCTCATGACATCTTTGACTTCACGTTACCATGTTTTACATGTTTATTTCCTATTCCTTCATGACGTATTCTCCAGGTTTCCTCATGACACTCATGATCTTTCCGCTGCTTTATACTTATTATCCAGGATTCATACTTATTTATTTCATTGTTATTATATCCGTTCACAGAGCGTTATGCTCAGCCGTATTTCTTCCTCTTTCTTATACGGCAGGTATCTAGAGGGAGATTAGGCTTGAGAGAGTGTGTGCTTAGGAAGTGACCCATTTAGCTTCCTTTCTTTTTATCACAGACATTTTGATGTGCTATACTATCTTGGACACATGTTTCGTCCTTTAGACTTCTTTTACGTTATTCATGTTGATCTCATAATTAGGAGCCGATGTTTGATTCCGGCTTTCCACCTTGTCCTATGTTATCACTTATGACTTTATGCATTATGATCTTTCGGCCTACTCTCCGGAGCGGGTTTGGGTCGTTACAAAAACTAACTCTAAACTATTTTAAACTATAAACTAATCATATTAAGCTAACTTAAGATAAAATAAGCATAAATGAGCAATGAATAAGCACAAAATAAGCAACAATAAGCAAACTACAAAACCAATATAGAAAATGAGCTACAAAAGAAAAATGAAAAAGTACCTTTTGTTCTTGCTAAATAGGGACTTAATTGCTCTATAGAGCTTAAATCAACAAGCTAGCTTATAAAATAAGCTAAGAATAAGCGCCATAAGCCCATCTAAATCTGGCTTATCTTCCTATTGGCTTATTTAATAATTTTTGATGAATTTGAGTGAACTGCTTATTCAATTAAGTTATAGGCTATCTTAACTGAATAAGGATTAGCTTATTTTATGACAAGGGCTTATTGAGCTTATTAAGTGAATTCTAAATACATTTTTAACAAATTTGCATAAAGGTAAATTCTGAATTCACAACAATTTAAGACAAAACTACAGTTTTATTAATGATTAAAACATTACAATACTTTGAAAAAGGAAATTACAAATTAAGAACAATAAGCTAAAACTTTAAGCTAAAAACGACTATAAACTAGATAAATTAAGTTGTATGAGGGGTCTTCTATTTATAGTCCTCAACAGAAGGATCTAGAGCCTGTGTAAGCCTTTAATCCTAGCCTTCTAATCTTGTCTAATCCCCAAGCAATCATTTGGAGCCCTTGTATCATGTGCCACGTCCATCCACCAATCAATCCTTGTAGGATTGCCAGCGTAGCCTGCCAAAAACGTCACTGTGTGCGT
>BQNB010173835.1:0-13320 GCA_026074375.1 Tanacetum coccineum
CTTATGATTGCATGAAAGTCAGATTGTAGATCCTGTTACTGTTGCTTCTTATTGATGAATGTGCGCGTTATGCTTTAGAAAACCAGCTTTTGTGATGCAGGGCATGTTCGAGCTCCGACTCCTCTGGCTTAGCCGTCGGTTCTTCGGTCAACACGTGAAGTCAAGTGTTTAATTATTTTGAAGAGATTGAAGGGGAAAATGACAATTTATAAATTGTCAATCAATCTTTTTTATGTATTATTTTTGTTAAAAGATATGTTAGATTTTAGGAATTGATTTAGTTTCTTTATTGAAGTCAAAGATTGTATTGACTTTCTCTAAGTCAAAGATTGTATTTTACTTTCTTACCATAGTAAATGTAATAGGTTTGTGTTGGAAAATATTTTAAGAATTGAATAAAGAATTTCTCTCGAAACAGTTTTGTTTCTTGTTCATTCGGTTGGCCGGAGAACAACGCCGTCGATTGTTACTTGGTTGGCCAAGAACGATTGCCGCTAGGGTTACGCCTAGGTTTATCCTTTTTACCCACTCGTATACGAATCCGTATCAAGTGGTATCAGAGCTCAGGTTATCTCAAGATGTCGGGGAACGAAGATCATCATCGCCAAGGCCGTAGATTCGCCGCCGGAGGCAACGGGCATGACGGGCGTGATCCTCGCGATGTCAAGATTGAAAGACTTCATCAACGGGTTCGTGAACTTGAAATACAACATGAGATCAGGCAGATCCGGAAAAGGATCCGAGAGCTCGAGTTAACCGGGAATGAGGAGCATCCTCCTAATGGCGACATTATCTATGATTACCCTCCCGCGTATGATGAATATGAGGATGAGGAATGGTATTCTTGGATGACCGGTGCCGGAGTTACTTATGATCCAACTGGTGTGAAAATACAGGATAGTCTCCAAGGTGGTCAAGCGGTTGACTTTGTTGACCTAGATTTTATCGACTCTGCGGAGCATCTGATAGAAAAGAAATATGGTGATGGTCCCACGGTGGTGACAGGTGGTCCTGTAGCCTCCATGGCAACCCTTCCGTTCGTGCCGGAAGTACAGCGGAGAAAAGGTGACGAAGCTTCAAATTGTGGACCACAAGATCAAATGGGAAGAAAAGATTATGAGGGGCCAACTACTACTTTGGATGTGCTTAAGTCACTATCGTCAAAAATTGCTACAACAAAGTGTGTTGGAGCTGAGCTATTTGAGCGGTTTAATTTGATAGCAAACAGTGATCGGTTCAATGCTCCCTACGACCCAGGTGGTACAGGTCTCGTACCGGGCGAGACGACCCATTAGGTTTTAATGTCTTTCCTTATTTTAGTGGTGCTAGGATTAGTATAAATAGGGATTTGGTGTTTTGTGTAAAAAGTAGTTTTTTAAGAATTGAATAAAGAATTTCTCTCGAAACAGTTTTGTTTCTTGTTCATTCGGTTGGCCGGAGAACAACGCCGTCGATTGTTACTTGGTTGGCCAAGAACGATTGCCGCTAGGGTTACGCCTAGGTTTATCCTTTTTACCCACTCGTATACGAATCCGTATCAAGTGGTATCAGAGCTCAGGAATCTCGAGATGTCTGCACCAAGAAGAGATCGCCTACACCAACACCGTCGATTCGCCGCCGGAGGCAACGGTAACGATGAACGCGATCCCCGCGACGTCGAGATTGAAAGACTTCGTGAACGGGTTCGTGAACTTGAAATACAACACGAGATCAGGCAGATCCGGAAAAGGATCCGAGAGCTCGAGTTAACCGGGAATGAGGAGCATCCTCCTAATGGCGACATTATCTATGATTACCCTCCCGCGTATGATGAATATGAGGATGAGGAATGGTATTCTTGGATGACCGGTGCCGGAGTTACTTATGATCCAACTGGTGTGAAAATACAGGATAGTCTCCAAGGTGGTCAAGCGGTTGACTTTGTTGACCTAGATTTTATCGACTCTGCGGAGCATCTGATAGAAAAGAAATATGGTGATGGTCCCACGGTGGTGACAGGTGGTCCTGTAGCCTCCATGGCAACCCTTCCGTTCGTGCCGGAAGTACAGCGGAGAAAAGGTGACGAAGCTTCAAATTGGGTGATGGAGCCTCATGCAAATAATGATACAGTGGATTTAGGTTTATATGTGAAGAATGATTTTTTTAACAAAATTGGTCTAGTGGATTGTGGACCACAAGATCAAATGGGAAGAAAAGATTATGAGGGGCCAACTACTACTTCTTTGGATGTGCTTAAGTCACTATCGTCAAAAATTGCTACAACAAAGTGTGTTGGAGCTGAGCTATTTGAGCGGTTTAATTTGATAGCAAACAGTGATCGGTTCAATGCTCCCTACGACCCAGGTGGTACAGGTCTCGTACCGGGTGAGACGACCCGTGAAGTTAAGTTGTTTAGGCGGGTAATGGTGACAATAATAAATGGGAGTCGGGTTGATGTTCCATTTGACCCAGGTGACTTTGCTCCGAAGGCAAAACTCGAGGACGAGTTTTTTCGAAGAGGGGGAGAATGATGCAGGCGATCTGGACTGACCCGGTGATCTGACCCGACCCGACTCGCGAGAAGACCCACATGGAAAACAATTATGGGGATTATTATCTATGACTTAATATTCCAAGTTTATCTTTATTTTAGTAATAGAATAATAACCAATTGTTATTTGATTAGAAAAGCATTTAATTTCTAATCAATTACATATTTAGGAATAGGAAAGTCAAATCAATCTTTATTTAGATTGATTAGGTTTTAATGTCTTTCCTTATTTTAGTGGTGCTAGGATTAGTATAAATAGGGATTTGGTGTTTTGTGTAAAAAGTAGTTTTTAAGAATTGAATAAAGAATTTCTCTCGAAACAGTTTTGTTTCTTGTTCATTCTGTTGGCCGGAGAACACGCCGTCGATTGTTACTTGGTTGGCCAAGGATGATTGCCGCTAGGGTTACGCCTAGGTTTATCCTTTTTACCCACTCGTATACGAATCCGTATCACCTTGGACCCATGAGATATTGGGGACCAAATGTTTGAGTTGTTGTCTTATATAAATGGATATGCCTTGGAGTCGACTTGGAACCCGATGAGTGGATAAAAGTGTTGGATTTAGTGTCCAAGTTCATAACTAATTGGTAATACTATCGTCAAAAGTAGAGTCTTTTTTGGGTTGCCCTCAATGAACTGTAAAGAGAAATAATAAGTAACAAGCCTTGGGATGGTTTTTGGGGATGTCCCACGTCGCCCAAAAGAGTAAACCCAACCCCCTCCTTTTGGATATAAATAGAGGGGCATGCCAAGGTCTTCATTGCTCATTCTTTCTTTCTTATTCCTACTCCTTGTAAGAGTCTTTCGTGTAACGGGACCCTAATAGTTCGAATTTAAATTCTTACCTCTTTGGTTCGTGAGTGTGAGCTATTAGAGGTACTCTTGTTTGGGTACTTGCCTCCAAGTTTGACCAAGGTGGTCCGCGTGTGAGAAATATGATTTTCTCAAAGGTTAATATTTTCTTATTTATTTATTTTAAGTTGCTTTTAGTTAATTAGGTTTAGATCCTTTAGGGTTTAGTTCCCTTCTTGCCCTAGATTAATTGTTATTTCCGCTGCCTGTTAATCTAGTTAGGGAATAGAAAATAAATCAGTGGTATCATGAGCATTAGCCTAATTCTATTAGCACTTAAATAGTAGATTATTAACATGTGATAAGTATAAATAATTGAATATTATGTTATTGACTTGTGATCATAGAATGTTAATATGAATTTATATTTTAGAACCTTATATTTTGAACTGTTTAAAATATACCCCTGAAATTTTAAAATGTTTAAAATAGAACCTGAAACTTTAAAAATGTTTAAAAGAAACCTTATACATATTATAATTGCTATATTATATATGTATCATTAGATCTAAATACATCGTTAGTCAATTGATAAATCGGCTCACCCATAGTGAACAAACTATAAGAGAAGTTTAAGGCGGGTCATTTTGCTTCTTTAAAGAAGTCAGGTTTTTAATATGCTTCGCGCTGACCCGCTTCTCCGCTTCTTTGTGCGTTCAATGGAGCTGCCGAGAACTTTTGATAGGATGATGTCTATATTAAAGTATTAATATAAAAGTACTAAAACAAAATTCCAGTTTTAGATATAGAAAATGTAATTAGTATGCTAACCCATGAAAATCGTACATCTCTCATATGGGCTATTAATAGAGCGTGTGTGGTTTACCGGCACATTAATAAGAGAACATAAGTGAAAGGTGATGTGGCGCTCGCGATTCTCGGGCTGACCCGAGCCGGGCACCACGCGAAGTTTTGCATGGTTAAATTCACCATCTTATTCATGGTCCTCGGCATCACAGTCATGAATAGTAGATGAGCATATCTGAGATTAACATGACATTAATCAAAATCAATGAATCTCAAAAGAACTAGGAATTTCATAGAGAACGAAATTGATAAATACATTGTCTATCTAAAATAAATTCGTGATAAGATTACGACAATCGTCTTCAAAAACGAATCTAAAATATAGATCCTAGCCTTAATTTAAAATTGGGTAATTAATTAAGGAATATTCATGCTAACTAAAACTATTTTATCTTATAGATGTCTTCTAAAAATGGTGTCAATCCTCCCGCTCTTAATCCCTCAACCAACTCCAACTTCACACTACTCTCAGTTCTTGGGAGGGAAAGACTCACTGGTCCAAATTATATGGACTGGATGCGAAACCATAGGTTCACCCTAAGGTACGAGAACAAAGAGTATGTTCTCGATGAGCAAATTCCCACAATCAATGATGATTCAACTCAGGAAGAGATTGAAGCTCACCAAAAGCACTATGATGATGCAAACAAAGTGTCATGCATCATGACATCTTCCATGAGCCATGAATTGCAAAAGACTTTTGAGAACACTTGGGCTTATGAGATGAACCAACTGCTCAAAGAAATGTTTTAGGCAAAGGCAAGCAAGGAACGCCTTGATGTTGTGAAATCTCTCATGGCTTGCAAACCAAAACCTGGAGCCTCTATTTGTGCTTTCGTCTTAGAGATGAAAGGGTGGGTACTTTGACAGGTTGGAATCTCTGAACATGGTGTTCGATACTGAGCTTTCTATCAACATAATTATATCCGGTCTGCCAGCTGATTACAATTAGTTTGTGCTCTCGTATCAAATAAACGGGAAAGAGACCTCAATAATGGAACTCTATAGCTTATTGCAAACCGCTGAGCAAGGGATCAAGAAAAGTGATGTGCCTTCTACTTCAACAGCTCTTATGTTGACTGTTGGTCATAATGCAAAGAAAAGAAAGACTTTTCATTCCAACTGGAAAGGAAAGGCCACACAAGGAAAGTCTGATCGTGGGTCTAAGAGAAAGGTTGAATCTAAGATTTCACCTACAAGTGATCCAAAGGAAGCGGTGTGCTTCTACTGCAACACAAAGGGGCATTGGAAGCGTAGCTGCCCAAAGTACCTGAAGGACTTCAAAGATGAAAAGGTCAAAAAGGATGGTCACTCAGGTATGTATATGATTGAACTCCACAATACTACAATTTTGGATTCGTGGGTCCTGGATACAGGGTGTGGTACTCACATTTGCACTGTTTTACAGGGTCTAAAGGAAAGTAGGAGGTTGAAGCATGGAGAGCTCAACTTAGTAATGGGAAATAGGAAAATCACACCTGTGACAAGGATTAGAAAGTACGAGCTCATGCTGAAGTCTAGAGTTAGGATAAATTTAAATAATTGTTGTTATTCGTCAGAAATGACAAGAAACATTATTTCATTTCATGCTTTGTTTAAGGATGGTTATCAATTTTCATTTGATAATGAGAATGGAGATATTTTGGTTTATTCAAATGGTTGTTTTTGTTATATAAATTAGTATTCATATTAGATTGTTTAGGGGGTTTAGTGAAAGTTTAGCCCAAGTTTAGCCCAAATAGGATTTATAAGTCGGTTCATGAAACTCTATATATACCAGATGATGTCTTTAGACTAGGGTATTAGAATATACTACTGTGGTTTTCCTCCTTATAACAGCAGCCAGTTTACAACTCGGTTTAGGGTTGGTTTCTTCCCCCCTCATCTCTACAATAAAGATGTGAGGGGGAGGGGTTATTATACTCGTTCTTTTCTTTACAAACGTTAATAAAGATCAAGCGTTTAGGTATTATCTTGTGCCAGTTGCTTATTATCCATCATACTTCTGTTGTTGCAAGTCTATTCTTCTTCACGGTCAAGTTATCCATTCTAGTTCCAGGGTTGTAGGTTATCGAATGTCTGCAGTTTTATGTTTAAAGCTTCTCCTTGCAAAGGCATATATGAAATTATTGAATGTATTAGTAATGATGGTAATATGATTTTAAATGTTGGTTCGTCTAATGAGCTTGATAAATCAAAATTATGGCACTCTCATTTTAGGCACGTAAACAAGAAACACATCGCCTAACTCTAAAAGGATAGAGTATTGGAACCATTCGACTTCAAATCGGATGATGTATGCGAGTCTTGCTTATTAGGCAAGATGACTAAATTACCATTCACAGGAACGTGTGAAAGAGGTGAAGGACTATTGGACTTAGGACACACGGATATGTGTGGACCATTTCGATCAGCCATAAAAGATAGAAAACACTACTACGTTACGTTTACTGATGATTTCAGTAGATATGGATATGTTTATCTGATTAAACATAAGTCAGATACCTTTGAAGTATTCAAGAGGAATCAAAATGAAGTAGAGAACCAATTGGGCAGAAAGATAAAGGTACTTCGATCTGATAAGGGATGAGAATACCTTAGTATCGAGTTTTTTGATCATCTTAAAAACTGTGGTATAGTTTCACAGTTAACTCCTCCTAGAACCCACAACTGAATGGTGTTGCTGAGAGGAGAAATAGAACCCTGTTAGACATGGTTCGATCTATGATGTGTCGAGAAACACTTCCAATTAGCTTCTGGGTTACGCATTAGAGACAACCGCCCATATCTTAAATCTTGTACCCACTAAGAAGGTCTCGAAGACACCTTTTGAGATGTGGAAGGGGAAACGTCCTTCTCTTGGGCACATCAAAATCTGGGATGTGAGGTTTTTGTTAGACGAGAATCTTAAGACAAACTAGAAGCCAAATCTGAAAAGTGTCTTTTCATAGGTTATCCGTAAGAGTCATTTGGATATTTGTTTTACAAACCCAAGGATAATGTGGTGTTTGTAGCTCGACAAGGAGTGTTCCTTGAGAGAGAAATGATATCTAAAGAGGACAATGGGAGTAAAATAGACCTTGAAGAAATTCAAGAGTCTACCGATGAAGAACCTATAATAAACACTGACACTCAACAAGAGGTGGTGACACTTGTTAAAACTGATGATATATCCTTACCCATTCGCATAATATGTAGTAGAGTAAGCAAGCCTTCTCAGGATCCTCAGTTCTACTATGGTTTCCATATTGAAGAGGACAAGATTAGTGATAGTACACTAACTGAATTAAATGAGTCTGCTAACTACAAGGAAGCGATGGTAAGCCCTGAGGCTGCTAAGTGGAAGGAAGCTATGAAAAGTAAGATTCAGTCTATGTATGACAACTAAGTTTGGAATTTGGTTGACACTACACCCAGTCTTAAGACGGTGGGATCTAAATGGATCTTCAAGAAGAAGACAGACATAGATGGGAAAGTACACACTTATAAAGCTAGGTTGGTTGTGAAGGGTTATACTCAAACCCAAGTGATTGATTGTGAGGAAACCTTCTCACCAATAGCTAAAAAATAGTCAATTAGGATAATGCTTGCCATAGCTGCATTTCATGATTATGAAATATGGCAGATGGATGTCAATAGCTTTTTCCTTAACAGAAAACTGACAGAGGATGTATTTATGGCACAACCAGAAGGTTTTGAAAATGAAAAGTATCCTAAAAGAGTGTGCAAGCTTCAAAAGGCCATTTATGGACTTAAATAGGCTTCTCGTAGCTGGAATCTCTACTTCCATGAGAAAGTCACACAGTTTGGATTTTTTAAAAGCGAAGATGAGTCCTGTGTATATGTCAAAGTCAGTGGGAGTGTTGTAGTCTTCCTGGTATTATATGTGGATGATATACTACTCATAGGAAATGATATCCCAACGTTACAAAGTGTAAAAGACTGGTTGGGAAGATGTTTCGCTATGAAAGATTTAGGAGATGCAGCATATATTCTTGGTATAAAGATTTACAGAGATAAGACAAAACATCTTATAGGACTTAGTCAGGATACGTACTTAGATAAAGTTTTGAAAAGATTCAGAATGGAGAATTCTAAGAAAGAGAATCTACCCTTACATCATGGCATAAAGATTAGTAAGGATCTATGTCCAAAAACAGATGATGAACTAGACAAAATGAGTTGAGTCCCATATGCTTTGGCTATAGAATCGATCATGTATGCCATGCATGTACAAGGCCTGATGTCTCATTTGCTTTGAGCATGGTAAGTCGACATCAGCAGAATCCTAGCGAAGGTCATTGGACAGCTGTAAAGAATATTCTTAGGTATTTAAGAAATACTAAAGACGGGTTCTTGGTTTATGATGGAGAAAAGGAACTCAGAGTGACTGGTTATTGTGATGCTGGTTGGCAAACAGATAAAGATGATAGTTGGTATGTGCTTAAATACACATACCTTTTACCTTTAAAAACGAGCTGAAATAACCAAAAACGGACTTAAAATGCCAAAGATACGCTTGTTTTGCTAAATGTATTGTGCAGGAACGGATAACCAAGAAAAGGACGAAAAACAAAGCCAAAACGACAAAACCAGACACGGAATGGAAAAGCTGTGAAGGACAAAGCCAAATCAAAGCCAAAGACCAGAAAAGTCAAAGTCAAAGTCAACTCAACAAATCAACAGTCAAAACCGGAGCCGTAATTGAAGAATACTATTGGTTGCAATCTCAACCCATCTGATGGGCCGGGAAAGCCCAATAGTATATTAATGAAGACTGTGAAGACCAAATGGGCCCTCAATCAATGACAACAGCCCATTTGTGTGCAATTGACAGAGACTATGAAGACTTTGAAGGCCCGATCCTAGCCCTTGAACAAGCCAATCTCAGCCATTGTACACACAAAACCCACCCAAACCTTATTGGGCCTTAAAAAGCCCAATAACATAAGCCTAAACCTTATTGGGCCCAGACACACTTAATTGGGCCCAATACAAGCCCACAAACCCTTATTGGGCCCAAGTAAACCCAATTGGGCCCAATACATAACCCAAGCCCAGACCCTGGCCCAAAACAGTTTTTTATAAACCCTAGGGACTGAAATTGTCAATTTTGAAAATGTTTTATAAAAGAAAAAGTGTTTTAAAAATATAAGGGACTGCATTTGCAAGTTTCTAAAACTTCTATCTCTTTATAAAACACAAGGGTTTAAACTGCCAATAGCCTATTCTTTCTTTAATTCTTTGTTTTTAAAACGCAAGGGCTGTTTATGCCACTTTCCAAACTCGTGAATAACTAAAAATAAAAGAAAGAAAAGAGTGACAAAGAAGTGAAACATGAGGGTTTCTTTTTGGGCTTTTGAAACTTTTTAAAAACTGCTAGCCAATAACAGCTTCTCTTCTACCTTATTCCCGCCAACCTCCTCAATTCCCCCACCATCACATGATACACCTAATCCTTTTACCCAACCCATCCTTTACCCGGTTAAACCCATTCCCACCACCCACTAACCTCTTAAACCTGCCAAGTTGGCAATCCCCCTCAACCCGAGAAATTTCAATGGCGGATTGAGCATTAAAACAAACACAAAGCTTAATCTAAGGGTCAGGATTGGTTGCTGAGCTTCAACTCACACAAGAAACACAATGAAAGAAGCTGTGAAGACTTGAGGCTTATATAAATTCAAGAAAACACAAGCCGAACCACACCTTAGTTTTTATAGTTTTAACTTAGCTTATTTTTTTATTAAAACTTTAATTAAATTGTAACTTTAAGCTTCAGCTTGTTTTTTTTATGTGTAATGTACTGTTTTGAAAGTCTAATGCAATTTCGAAGTAACTTTTGAATTTCTTGATTATTTTTTATAACTCAACTCTTTAATTCGTTGTTCATGCTTAAAGAAAGTTGTTGTTTCTTGTTTCTTGTTAAACCCACTAGCATTGATATCAATTTACCTTAATTAACCTGAAGTGAAATCAAGTTAAAACAATTTTTTTTACTTATTTAAGGGGGTGTTTGGGTAAGCATGCAAAATGGGTCATATGATGTTTGTTATGGGTCAAGTGCACTCAGCCACTTTTGGCTGAGTGTGTAGGCTTTATTAAGCCTTTTTAATCACAGCTTTTAGTGTAAGAATAAATTTTTAAGTGTCTTTTGTCCTTTGTCAAAATTTGAATAAGCAAAATTGAGCCTAAAGTACTCAAGCTGTGTAGACAGCTTAAGCACACTTTGTTGTGCTTATTTGAGTTGTTTCTAGCCATTTACTCCAACCATGTTCTGTCCCTTTTGGTTTGACCAAGCATAAGTCAAAAATTTGGCTTTGCTTATTTTTGAAATCCCCCACTTTTAAGCCCAATTATCAGCAGTATTAGTTAGGCCTTAAGCCCCAAAGTTTTGAAAATAAGCTCATTGGAGACCCCTTGTTATCTGTTTTTACTTTATTTTGGCTAATAAGCTCATAAGAGCTTATTTGCATAAGCCCAAAAAGCTTCCTTGTTCACTGTGCATCTCCCCTGGTGCTAGGCACCATTTTCAGCCCCTCTTATTTTGCTAATTTTGTATTAAGCCCTTAGTTCTTTTAGCTTTTATTTATAGCTTATTAAGTGTTCTTTAAGCCCCCAAGATTTTGTAGCTTAATTCCCCCTCTAGGTTAGCTTATTTAGGCTACATAGTAGCCCTTTTTCTTTTTTTTTACAATCAAGTCAATTTAGCTTATTTGCATATTAGCTTATTTTAGGGCTTAATCTAGATAATTTAGCTTATTTAGGATTCCCCTTCACTATTTATCTGTCCCCCATAGATTTTAGCTTATCTAGTTAGCTTAAACTTCAAAGCAAAAGCAAATAAGCTCATAAGCTTAAAAAGCTACTGCAGCCCCAAAAAGCTCATCTTTCTAGCTTATTAAGTTGGATTCAGCTTATGTGCCTTTTAGGAAAAATGTTGCCAATAAGCTCCTCTACAAAGTTTCTTTTTTAAGTTTTGGCTAATAAGCCTTTTGGACTTCATTTGTAAGTCGGGGTCCCACTCAGGGACCATTTATGTAATTTTCAATCTCCAGGTTAACATTGTTAATGCCTTAGGTTAGTTCCCCTTTACACTGATAGTCCTTGGCCCTTTACTCTGTTAGTCCCCTTCAGTTAGCCACCGTTAGTGTATTTATTTAATTTAATTTAATTTAGGTTAAATTTTAATTAGTTTAATTAAATTCAAATGCTACAGTAACTTTTAGGCATTTTTATATTTTTAGAATCCTTAACTTTTTCTTTAATTAATCTGATTTTTTTTAGATTTTTTGTATTTATATTTTCTGTCTTTTTCAAATTAATTAGTTTTAATTAGTTTTTAATCTTTAAAAATTCATAAAAAATACAAAAATTAACAAAAAAATAATTTTCTTTTTTAGAAAATTTTCTTTAATCAAATAGTTTGTAGGAAAATTATTAAAACTTGTGTAGGGTGATTTTTGCCCAAATTTCAGTTCCGGGCTCGTTTACGAGTTCGACTTTTTCGTTTCTTACCGTTTTGTTCGCTTTTTAACTCCGATTTTGAAATTTTTTACATTTTCTTTTAAGTTAGAATATTTTTAATTTATTTAAATTTTAAAATTAATTTTATGACTTTATTTTTGTAATTTTTAGTTTTAGCTTGCGATTTAATTCCCGGTAGTCTATAATTGCATGTTTAATTTAGTTTATTAGTTTTAATTATTTTAGTTAAGTATTTTTAGCCTAATTACGTTCCCCGTAGATTTCTTAGGATTTTCATTGCCATTATTTATGCCCCCGTAGTTTAGGATTTATCCGTATAACTATTTTTGTTCCCCGTAGTATATTTAAGATTCCCATTTTCCACTGCTTGTTTCCCGTAGAATAATTTTAGTTTTCTTTAATTAATTTTAGTTTATCTAGTTAAAAATCAAAATCATTTGTTTCTCAATTCAAATCATCAATTCATTCGTATCGATTTACCATTCCAGCCTCGTTGGGGATTTACGACCCGGGAAAGCTCTATACTACTTCTCGGTATCATTGACTCTGCTTTTAGACTATTCTTACTATATATTTGATATTTTATTATATTATATGTATTTTAAGGTATAGTCTGAGCGGATCAATTTTTGGCGCCGTTGCCGGGGAGGCTGTGCAAACGTTTATCGTTACGTTTGACCATCTGTTTTCGAAAGTGTGAATATTTTCTTTTATTATAAAAATATATAAAAAAAAAAAAATAAAAAAAAAAAAAAAAAAAAAAGTACAAAAATATTTTTCATTTCTTTTTAGTATAATTATCATTTAAAAATCCAAAAAAGAAAAAAAAAAAAAAAAATCAAAAATATAAAAACATTGTCCATAATAAAAAAAGAAATAAAATTCACAACTTGGTAAAATACCAAAATATAATATTCTCAACTGAGGTATTATCATAATAAGTTCCGGTGAACTTGTTGGTTCCCAACTCGAACAAAAGATTTAAAAACTTGCCTTTTGTGTCTCTTACGACGTACGGCTCACCTCGAAAAGTTAAATAAACTATAAAGTGGGTATAAGGAGGGTTGTTCCTAGGAACTACGACCCGAAAGGAGAAATAAGCTTCGCGCTATTCCTACTCCTCCGCTCACCTGTGAGTTTATCTTTTTGAGAGCTACCGTGAAGTAAGCAGATTATTTGGTTTAAGTTGTCTTATCTCATTGTCCGTTAAAATCAATTGTGAATTTATCTTTGAAAAACCAAAAAAAATTAGAGTAAATTTTCTTTTTGTATTTCTATTTTGTGCATGCGCACTCGTTCTCAAGCCCGTAGACGTCGACAACCACAAGTTCGACAAACTTCTGTTGAATCATCTAATCTTGAGAAACCTGATAATCCTCCCATAGTTACGATGGCCGATAATCGTACTATGGCGCAATTGCTCGAAGCACCCACCGAGGGTTACGAGGATGCGATAGTTATTCCTGAAATCACCGCGAATAACTTTGAGATCATATGGAAGAACCTTAATGGTGACGCGGTGGAGGCGTTTAGAGCAAGAGTTGTAAAGGGTGTTTCTACAAAAATAAAGGCCATATCTGCTAGCGATGCAGATTCTATATGGAACATCCTTGCAAGTATCATTAAAGATGCTACGAAGGAT
>BQNB010173836.1:0-13320 GCA_026074375.1 Tanacetum coccineum
CAAGAAGAAAAGAGTATTGAAGAATTACCAATAGAAGAGCAGGCAGCTGTAATTAAGTCTTTATATCAAGATCACAATTAAAGTTTCATTTGCCAGGACAATGATGATAGTTACGACAAGGGGAGTATAATTTCTTTGAATGCGAATATGTTTGAAACTCCTTCGTCTGATGCAATCGCGACTTCTTCCCCGCTTGAAGAGCCCGAGGACTCTCTCATAATGGAGGATGAGGAAATTAACACTATTCCTGAAAAGGAATCGAACGAAGTAATAAAGTCTAGTGTTGAGAACCTTATTCCTATCCCAAGTGAGTCCAGGGGTATTTCCGATGATATTTGTGATGTGCTTTCTTGTGATAAAAATCATTTTGATGCCGAGTTTGGACTTATTAACTCTTTGCTAGTCGAGATATTTCGATCACATCTCCTAAGACTGATTTTATTCCCGAGGAGTTCGCTGGTGAACTTAATCTTATTGATCCAATTCTATCGGGAATTGATGAAGATGATTTTGATGAAGAAGAAGGATAGATTGATATTGATATTCTTCAAATCGAGGACGAAATTCTCTGTGAGAAATTATTAAATGTCAATCTTCTTATTGATAAGATCAAAGCATGGAATCTTACTCCTTCTATTCCTTTTGTGCTTAATTATCCCTCCTATTCTCCTATTCCCGTTATGGACAGTGACTTTCTTTTAGAGGAGGTTGATATATTTCTTGTCTTAGAAGACTCGATACCACCGGGTATTGAGAGTGATTTTGACTCGAAAGAGGATATTATTTTTGACGACTGACTTATTCCCGAGTATGAGTGTTTTACCTTTAACATTGAGCCCGATGCGGCCATGATAAATAATTTTAATGAGCTTAATGAAGACGAATGTTTTGACCCTAGGGGAGGTGAGATTGATGTTTTTCCAAATATTAAAGATGATGATTCATTTACTATTGTTATTCGGACTTTTCTCCCGTATCTCACCTACCTTGAGGTTTCTCTGTTACTTCTCTCCACCAGGAGTGAAGACACCATTTTTGACCCCGACATCTCCACTTAGAGCCGATGGCATCTCATCAGGATGGAACTTTCATGTGCTTTAATGTTTATCCAAACATTAATGAAAGCCCGATTGAGATTTTCTCTTCCACTTGCTCCCCCATGGACAATTTAATTCAGGGTCGAGTCAAGCTCGTGACTCGGTTAACAAAAACAAGCGTTTCTATCTTCTTATCTATTTTCTAACAATTAACATGAGGAGGCTCGCCTCTTCCATTTATCATGTTTTGTGGTTTATGATTTATGTCCAGGATTGCCCCGGATTTTGAAGACTCTCGTGCTCGGTGTTTTGTCCATCGTTCACTCGCTCTTCAAATCCTTAGCATCCAATATCCTTAATCTTATCGATTATCGTTTATCTATTAGCATACTTAATAAATGGCTTTAGATTTGCGTAGTGAACCTTTCATATCGAAATTATGCATTGAAATTAGTATGGGGGAATCTCACATTGAGGACAATGTGTAGTTTTAGTATTGGGGGAATCTATCGATTTGATTATACCTGCAACCGTTGTTCTCACGTACCCGTTTCCACCAAAAATATGTGATTTATGAAAAAAAATTGAAAAAAATAGCAAAATTTAAAATTTTTTGTGTATAACAAGAGGAATAAAGTGATAAAATAAGTGTTGTGACACAAATAAAGGTGGGAACGAGAAATAAATTTTGACCCGACCAATTTTTTTATCTTAGCTTTCTCCTCAACCTTAATTAGATTGAAGTTTGCTAATCTTTTATACAAAGAGCTATAAAAAGCAAGTCTTGCTTGAAAAAAAAAGTCAAAATTTTGCAAGTTCCCATAATTGATTTTAAATATACAAAGTTCGATTTAGTTGGCTAAGCATTCACTAATTTCTTTATTAGGAATTTTAAATTATGAAGAACAAGAGATGATAGAGTCGAGTATAAGTCATGATATTAAACATGGAATAGTTGGATTTCTTTAAGGCTCATAAGTGTTAATTGTGGCTTTTCGCTCCCACCAGCTTAATAAACGTTATAATTGTTTAATAAATAAATATACTTTGGTTTTTGCGATTCTTAGTTTAAATCCGTTCGTATAGATTCCTTCTGGTGAAAGTAAGGTACACATCGAGGTTTTGTCAGTGTTTTGGGGAAATAGGCTACCGGGTCTTGTCGGTTAGGACGCCTGATGTCTCGGTAGCTAAAAAGACCACATGATTTGAAATTTGGCTATAATAATAACAATAATAATAATGTTAATCCGAGACTGATAAAAGATTGCTGCATCTTGTCGGTTAGGACGCCCGATGTTGCAGCCTTCAAAAAGGTCGAGGAAATTTCTAAGGTCGAAATAAGACTACTGGCTCTTGTTGGTTAGGACGCCCGATGTGTCAGTTGTTTAAAGGACCCAAGGCTAATATTGTCGCATTATAATAAAGCCAAATTTCGACTCCGGGGATATCTCAAAAAGATATCCCCTAAATCATGTGAAATCAATAACCTTAATGTGGACCTTATTCTCAGCACATCGTCTCTTTATGAAAGGATTTTAAACTAATTATGGTCTAAACCATGTACCTTTATGATAATAAGGACATAATTTGTCACCAATAATAATAAATCTTTAGAAGATTTAGGAATAAGGGAGGAAAAGTAATACACAATTAGTATTTATAAGTAGTGTTAGTATCATGACTTGTATTCGACAATGATCTTGTTTTTAAGCTTAGTATGGAGAAGTGAAAGTTGGGGACGATGAATTTATTTTGCTTATTCCATGATCCTAAGTCTTATCAAAGAATAATGAAAGGACAATATGATGATGTGTTAAATGAGGAATAAAAATGGAAAAATGTTGAAAAATGGAAAAAACAGGGCTTTTTAGAGCTAATGTTTCTTTAATTCTTTTTGATGAACACTTAGCTACTTTTCTAGGTAATTAATCTAAGGGGATTAAGATTCTTATTTTTCTAACAAGTGTTATTTATAACATTGCGTGAGGACACGGAAATACCTTAGTATGGGGGAATTTGGTATGTGCTATTTTATACATACCTTTTGCTTTATAAAACGAACCCAAAAGACCAAAAATATAATAAAAATGGCAAATATATGCTTGTTTTTGTGTTTGTGTATATGCAGGTACGGATATTAAAGAAATGGACAAAATCAAAGCAAAAACGGACAAAAAACGGACACGAGACGGGATGAGTGCACAAGAGCCGGGAGTTTGCTAGCAAAAGGCTAATCAAGGTCAACAAAAGTCAACAAAGGTCAACCTTGGTCAACCTACAAAAAGACAAAACCTTCAAATTGCCTAAACATCCCTCAATGTTAAACAAAATTCATAAATGATTCTTGAATAACTAACACCGTTAGTCCTTTTAATATAAAAGGATAACGGTCATTATCTTTTTAATTATAACCCAAAACCATATTCACCCGGCCCATTCTCTTTTAATATGAATCAAAGACCAAGTCAATGCCTCAATTTCCCGAGTCAAACCTCAAATGAAATAGAAAAGGGGGGCGGGAAAAATAGTTTTAGTGTTTACCCGTCTTCCCCATTTCACCCAGCTCAAATTAAACCCCATATTAACCCACACCCATTTCAATTAATAACGTGGCCAAAAGATTCTAAGTGACAAGCAATGAGTCAGCAGCAAAACGTCACAGCTAATAGGAGCGTGTGAAGAAGGCCTGAAAGCTGGCAATCCGTGTGATCACTAAAACCAAGCAAAAAGAAGCACAAAGCCTTTGACACAAGGATTGCCACGCTGGCAATCCGTGTGATCACATTTTGATCTAATGGTAACAAGAGGATATCCAATGATTGGCAATAAATGAAGGTTGATGATCAAAGCTAATAGGAGCATGTGAAGAAGGCCTGAAAGCTTCTCTCAAGCCTATAAATACAAGACCTCCCTCACTCACATCATCATCTAGAGTAGGAGTAGTGTAGGTAGTTTAATAAAATCTCAAGGAGTAAGGAGTAGCTTAGTCATAGGAATTTAAGCTTAAGAGTAGTGTAGCTTTATTATCTATTAGTCTTTAAATGTTGATAGTAATTTCTTTCCTTTTTAAGCATGTAATCACCTTTTTACTATAATGAAATATGTTTTACCTTAATTCTGTTTAATCAAATGCTTTCACTATATTTGCACTTAAGATTTTTTTTAAAATATCATTTTTTAGTCTAATAAGCTCTCATTTACGCTTACTTAAGCTTAGTTTACATTCAGTTTAAGACACAAAAAGCTTAACTGAGCTTGTTGTGACTCCAAATTCTCCTCTCAAATTTTAACTCAGCTTTGCCATAGGAATGGAAGTCCAGTAATGGATGGGCTTCCAAGACCTTATACTAGCTTATCTCCTGATAAGCGTAGAGCTTGTAGATCAGCTCTTTGGAGGCAAATTTCAACAAGCCTTCGTTTTGTGCAAAAAAGGCTTTTTATAAGTCCTCATTTTATACTCTATTAGCTTAATTTTGCACTTTAGCTTTAATTTGCTTATTTCATGCTTATTTTTTGTTTAAGAGTAGCTTATATTTGCTTAATATAGCTGTTTAATGCTTAATATAATCATTTGTGAGTTTAGATCTTAGTTTTCAAGTTCTGTCATAAATTAGTTGAAAAAGCCAAAAATATATGCATAATCTTTTAGCTTATTGTTTTTGCTTATTTGATTGTTAAAATTTGCTTATTAGGTTTGTTATAAGCTAATTAATATTTTGTATTTGAAGTTTGTTCTTTAAATCTTAAAATTATAAGCTAAAATGGATTTAAGTGAATTAAAGGAGTGCTTGGTCAAGCAGTACTAACTGAAGTATACTGTTTTTTAGATCCTTTGTTAGGACCTTTAGGTTTAATTTGAATAATCAATTTTTAAGGTTTATAAAGGAAGGATATAAGTTACTTGCAGGGATAAATCTGTTTTTAATCAAATCAGTAAGTGATTGTTTGAATTTGCTTTAATAAATTCAGTTCATTAAGTAGATTTAGCTTAATCTTGTTCTAGCTGTTTTTGTTCACCAACTTGTTCATATTTTGGTGTTTAAAGAGTGTTAAAATCAAGTTCTTTCTTTGGCCCTGCACTTCGTGGATTTCTTCAAAGTTTTGGTTACTTTTGGTGTCAACTATGCATCAAATCAGCAGTGAAAACAAGCCAAAATTGTTTATTTTTTAAGCTTAAAATTCAAGCTTACAATCCTGTTTGAGCTTATTTTAGGAGATTTATTATTATTGGCCAATCTATTTTAAGAGCTGGCATAATTTCAGCCCTTTATCTTTTGGAAACTAAAAAGTCCACTCAGTATATACTGAGTTAATAAGCCTTTTTCATTTAGCTTTTTCTTTGAGTATTTGATTTTCAAAAGCTGTTTCTAGTACTTTGAAGGTCAAGCTTTAAGCTACTTCAAGCCAATTTGCCATAAGGTTCTGTTTGAGAGCTTAAAAATTAAGCTCAAAGTTGCCATTTGTCTGTTTTAGTAACTGTTTTGTTAAATAATGCTTATCTACTTATCTCAGCTTATGTTTGTTTTTTAGCTTAATTTTCATTCAAACGTGCTTATTAGGTCAGTTGTAGAGTAGCCGTAGCTTATTTAGTTTTTGGTTTAGCTTATTTAGCTTATTTGATTTCTTAAGTTTTGTTAAAAGCCAAAAATAAGTTTAAGTGTTAACTATATGTTTTTTTAAGCTCTTTTCCAGCTTATTGCTTAAGTTTCAAAAAAGTTGTCTTCACAAAAGTTGCTTATTTTAAGCTGTTTTACAACTTTGTTCAAAAGTTTTTCAAAAATAAAAAAAGGGAATTGGGGAAGTTAGGGGTGAGCATGGCTCGAACCCCTGACTTGTACCCAACTCAACCCTTAATACACACACCCAACACCAGCTACACCCTTGGGACTTTTACGTCCCAAGTTGTTTTCAAATTCCTTTTATCCTATTTTCATAGTAAAGCTCATTCGAGCTTATTAGCTTATTTTCAGCTTATTCTTTCATCCAATTTTCCTGTTCTTATTTTTTTTAGGATCCTCATAGTCTAAAGTACTTTTCATAATTTTTCTAGAATTTTTAGGATTAGTTTACTATTTTTAATTAATTTTCTAGATTAAAATAGTTTTTAATTCATAATAAATAAAATAAAAATCAAAAAAATATAATTCTTTTTCTGAAAATTATTTTTAGTCATTTAGGATCTATGAAAATTAAATTTGCATTTGCAGGGTTAAAATTTTAGAATTTAGTTTTTTAAAGAACGGGTTTAGGATCCTGTTATCGTTTTCATGTTTAAATTCTTAATTTCATTAATTGCTTTTATCGTCTACTTGTTTTTACATGTTTTATGCATTTTTCATTAGTAGAATTAGAAAACCAAATCAAATTCGCTTAAACCATTCAAATCACGCGATCACGAACTTTACCAATTTTCAATTCACGCTTCGCCGAGGAAACGACCCGGGAGGTTTTGGACTTTACTTTGGATAAAAGTAACATTCTAGAACCCGACGGAAATACTACTATACTATTATTGACCTCGTCCTTATATATATTTATTCGGGTAGATCAATTTTTGGCGCCGCTACCAGGGAGGTGTGTTACGATTATCGTGTTTCGTTCGAAGATTAGTGTTTTGAAGACCCTTCCTCGTGAAGTTACTATTTTTCGTTTGTGAATATTTTCTTATTATAAAAAAATACAAAAATATTTTATTTTCTCGATTTTTGTAAATATATATATCAAGTAATCAAAAATACCAAAAAAAAAAAAAAAAAAAAATATCAACCGTTATGTCAACTATTAAAACGGCCCACCTTTAGATTACGAGCTATAAGAGTGGTGTGAGGGTTTTTAATACGCTTCGCGCTGACCCGTTCCTCCGCTTCTTTGCAAGTTTTCTAGAGAGCTACCATGCACTTTTGATTTATCGGTCCCAAAAATATTTTTCTCTTTGTTTTAAAAAATACATAAAAACCCAAAAATATTCTTCGTAACCTCAAATCCGTTTAATTCTTTCTCTTATCCCTCTATTGTTTAATTCTAATGACGTCATATTACCAACTTAGTTGTTGCGGGTGTGGAGGTCCTTTAGCCGGTTCAATTTGTTTTCATTGTAATACAAATCCGAATTCTTTCAATTTTTCTGACCCACCTCCACAACCCCAGTATCCGATGTATACTTGTGAGTTATGTGGAAACGAGGCTCATTATGGTTATGATTGTTCACCTCAAGTTCCGTTTGATTACAATCCGAACCCGTGTTTCGATCAAAACTTCGATATGAATTTTCTACAAACTTCACCAAGTTTTTCACAACAATATCTTTGTTGTGAGAACTGCGGGGGTCCTCATGAGACTTTTCAGTGTCAACCAATGAACAAAAATTTCAATTATTCTAATTCTTTCAGTTTTATCTAATTTTCTCTCTGGTTTTTGACAAATTTTAAACGGGGAAATTTTAAAAAAAAAGAAAAAAAAAAAAAAAAAAAAAAAAAAAAAACGAATAAAAAAAAAATAAATTAAAAAAAAAAAAAAATTTTAAAAAAACGAACCACAAAAAAAAAAAAAAAAAAAAAAAAAAAAAAAACTGAAAAAAAAAACAGATAGAAGATGCTAGCAAAAAAGCGACTAAAAAAAACAAGAAAACGACATAAAACAAAAAAATAAAAACCATAACAAAAAAAAAAACGTAAAAAAAAAAAACAAAGAAAAAAAACCATTATCCCCAAATTAGTTTCCCCACCGTCATTCAAAGAAAACTAGTATGGAGTTTTTGCAACACCACAAAGCCTAATGGAATCAAATTCAAACCTTTTTTAACAGAAATTTGATCATATACCATCCTAAAGAAAAAACAATGGCTCTCTTGTATCAGAGGAAAAAAATTTCTTAAAAATTAAGCAAGTTTTTGAAACGGTGCAAAACACCAAGAGTTCACAAGATTGAAGCTTAAACTCCTTGAACAATGTGAAATTTTGAATGAGGAACCTTCTGAAACAAGAAGAGCAGGCAGTTCAGAAAGAGCAGGAGAAGCAGGCAGCTCAAAGTTTTACTTCATATTGGCAGATTCCTAGTTTCGAATAATGAGACAATAATAAAAAAAGAAGGAAAAAGGGCGCGGGAATTAGTTACCACTGTTCACCCGTCTCCCTCATATTCACCCAGCTTCTAATTACCCCTTTTAAGTACAATTAACCCTTCTAGAAGCTCACAACTGACACCAGGAGGCCACGTTGGCAATCCCAACACATCTGATTGGAGGATGAGACGTGAAGAGCAATGAACGATCATGATCATTTGCTTGTGAAGCAATCAAAGATTGAAGGGCCAAGATTGGAAGTGGGAAGCGTCTAAGGGGGCTAGAAGGTTCATTTCGTGGCTATAAATAGAAGAGAAGCTGGCATAGCTTAAATCATCTAGGAGTAGGAGTAGCTTAGTATAGGAATTTAGCTTATGTAGTGTAGCTTTTAGCTTATTAGTCTTTAATGTTGATGTAATTTCCCTTTTAAGCTTGTAATCACCTTTTAATATAAATGAAATTCTGTTTTACTTAATTCGTGTTTAATCAATGCTTTTCACTTATTGCACTTAAGATTTTTTTAAGCTCATTTTAGTCTAATAAGCTCTCATTACTCTACTTAAGCTAGTTTACATTCAGTTAAGACCTCAAAAGATTAACTGAGCTTGTTGTGACTCAATTCTCCCCTCAAATTTACCTCAGCTTTTCATATGGAAGGGAAGCCAGTAATGGATGGGCTTCCAGGACCTTACTAATTTGTCTCTAATAAGCTAGAGCTTGTAGATCAGCTCTTGGAGCAAATTCAACAAAGCCGTTGGTTTTGATGCAGGAAACTTTTATAAGCCCTCTTTACTCTTATAAGCTTATTTTTTGCAGCTTTAGCTTAATTTTTGCCTTATTTTTTGTTTAAGAGTAGCTTATATTTGCTATAATAATAGGCTGTTTAAAAATGCTTAATATAGTTGTTTACTGCTTAATATAATCATTTGTGAGTTTAGATCTTAGTTTTTAAGTTCTGTCATAAATTAGTTTAAAAAGCCAAAAATATATGCACAATCTTTTAGCTTATTGTTTTTGCTTATTTTATTGTTAAAATTTGCTTATTAGGTTTGTTATAAGCTAATTAATATCTGATATTTGAAGTTTGTTCTTTAAATCTTAAAATTATAAGCTAAAATGGATTTAAGTGAATTAAAGGAGTGTTTGGGTCAAGGCAATACTAACTGAAGTTAGTACTGTTTTGATCCTTTTAGACCTTTAGTTTAATTAAAATAATCATTTTAAGGTTTATAAAGGAAGGATATAAGTTACTTGCAGGGATAAATCTGTTTTTAATCAAATCAGTAAGTGATTGTTTGAATTTGCTTTAATAAGTTCAGTTCATTAAGTAGATTTAGCTTAATCTTGTTCTAGCTGTTTTTGTTCACCAACTTGTTCATATTTTGGTGTTTAAAGAGTGTTAAAACGAAGTTCCCAGGCCTGCACTTTCGGAGTTCAAAGTTTTGGTTACTTTTTGGTGTCAACTGCATCCGCAGTGAAAACAGCCAAAATGTCATTTTCAAGCTTAAAATTTAAGTAGTTAGGGTTAGATTTAGTTCTTGAAATTAGGTTCACAAGTAGATTGTAGGTTATTTTTCATCTGTTTGAGCTTATTTTAGAAGAGTTAGCTTATTTGGCCATCTGTTTTTAAGCTGCATTTCAGCCCTTTGTCTTTCGAAAACTAAAAAATCCACTCAGTATATACTGAGTTAATAAGCCTTTTTCATTTAGCTTTTTCTTTGAGTATTTGATTTTCAAATTGTTTTTCAAAAGTTGTTTCTAGTGCTTTGAAGGTCAAGCTTTAAGCTAGTTCAAGCCAATTTGCCATAAGGTTCTGTTTGAGAGCTTAAAAATCAAGCTCAAAGTTGCCATTTGTCTGTTTTAGTAACCGCTTTATTAAATAATGCTTATCTACTTATCTCAGCTTATGTTTGTTATTTTAGCTTAATTTTCATTCGAACGTGCTTATTAGGTCAGTTGTAGAGTAGCTGTAGCTTATTTAGTTTTAGGTTTAGCTTATTTAGCTTATTTGACTTCTTAAGTTTTGTTAAAAAGCCAAAAATAAGTTTAAGTGTTAACTGTATGTTTTTAAGCTCTTTTCCAGCTTATTGCTTAAGTTTCAAAAAGTTGCTTATTTTAAGCTGTTTTACAACTTTGTTCAAAAGTTTTTCAAGAATAAAAAAGAGGGGAATTGGGGAATTCAGGGGTGAGCAGGGCTCGAACCCCTGACCTCTACCCAACTCACCCTTAATACACACACCCAACACCAGCTGCGCCCTTGGGACTTTTACGTCCCAAGTTGTTTTCAAATTCATTTTATCCTATTTTCATAGTAAAGCACATTCGAGCTTATTAGCTTATTTTTAGCTTATTCTTTCAGCCAATTTTTCCTGTTCTTATTTTTCTTAGGATCCTCATAGTCTAAAGTACTTTTTTTAATTTTTCTAGACTTTTTAGGATTAGTTTACTATTTTTAATTAATTTTCTAGATTAAAATAGTTTTTAATTCATAATAAATAAAATAAAAATAAAAATAATATAATTCTTTTTCTGAAAATTATTTTTAGTCATTTGGCATCTATGAAAATTAAATTTGCGTTTGTAGGGTTAAAATTTTAAAATTTAGTTTTTTAAAGAACGGGTTTAGGATCCCGTTATCGTTTTCGTGTTTAAATGCTTAATTTCATTAATTGCTTTTATCGTCTACTTGTTTTTACATTTTTTATGCATTTTTCATTAGTTTTAAAATCGTCTACTTTGTTTTTTTTACATGTTTTATGGCATTTTTCAATAGTGAATTAGAAAACCCAAATCAAATTGCAGCTAAACCATATCAAAAACACACGCGATCATACGAACTTTTACCACCGATTTTCAATAATTCACGCTTCGCCGAAGGAAACGACACGAGAGGTTTTTTGGACTTTACCTATTGGATAAAAGTAACCTTCCCTATAAGACCCGACGGAAATACTACTAATACTATATTATTGACCTCGATTCCTATAATATATAATATATATATATTATATACATTATATTATATATATATATATATAATATATATATATCTTACATATATATATAATATATATATACAAATATATATATATACATATATATAAAATATAATATAATATATATTATATTATATATATATATATAAATATAATTCGGGTAGATCAGTAACCTACATGCCACTAAAGCTTATTTTTTCAACCACATCACAGTCAAACTCTTACAAACTCAATCATTTATCAAAAAAGGCAAGTCACAATATAGCCTAAATCAATCATATGAATAACATTAGTAACATACTGCATTAAAGCCATTTTTTCAACCACATCACAGACAAAATCTTACAAACTCAATCATTTTCATGAATAAATGGCAAGTCACAATATAGCCTAAATCAATCATATGAATAACGTTAGTAACCTACTGCATTAAAGCCATTTTTCAACACCATCCCAGTCAAACTCTTACAAACCTCAATCATCTATCAAAAAAATGGCAAGATCACAATATAGAGCTAAATCAATCATATGAATAAACGTTATCACCTACGTCATTAAAGCCATTATTTATTCACCACAATCACAGTACAAACTTCCCTTACACAACACAATCAATCATTATTAAAAAACGGCAAGTCACAATATATCCTAAATCAATCATATGAATAACATTAGTTACATACTGCATTAAAGCCATTTTTTCAACCACATAAAAGACAAAATCTTACAAACTCAATCATTTTCATGAAAAACGGCAAGTCACAATATAGCCTAAATCAATCATAAAATGACATAACGTTAGTAAACCAACTGCATTAAAGCCATTTTTCAACCCACATCACAGATAAAAATCTTAAACAAAACTCAATTCATTTTTTCATGAAAAAAGGGCAAGTCACAATATAGCCTAAATCAATCATATGAATAACATTTGTAACCTACTGCATTAAAGCCATTTTTTCAATCACATCATTGACAAAATCTTACAAACTCAATGATAATGATTTTCATGAAAAAACAGCAAGTCACAATATCGCCTAAATCAATCATATGAGTAACATTTGTAACCTACTCCATTAAAGCCATTTTTCAACCACATCGCAGTCAAACTCTTACAAACTCAATCATTTTATCAAAAAATGGCAAGTCACAATATAGCCTAAATCAATCATATGAATAACGTTAGTAATCTACTGCATTAAAGCTATTTTTCAACCACATCACAGTCAAACTCTTACAAACTCAATCATTTTATCAAAAAACGACAAGTCACAATCTACCATAAATCAATCATATAAATAACTTAGTACCATACTGCATTAAAGCCCCTTTACAACCACATCACAAACAAACTTATACAAACTCAATCATTTTATCAAGAAACGGCAAGTCACAATCTACCCTAAATCAATCATATGAATAACATTAGTAACCCACTGCATTACAACCATTTTTCAACCACATCATAGATAAAATCGTACAAACTCAATCATTTTAGCAAAAAACGACAAGTCACATTCTAGCCTAAATCAATCCTATGAAAAACATGAGTAAACTACTGCATTACAGGCCTTTTTCAACCACATCAGAGACAAAAATCATATAAACCCAATTTTTTATCAAAAAATGGCAAGTCACAATATAGCCTAAATCAATCATATGAATAACGTTAGTAACCTACTGCATTAAAGTCATTTTTCAACCACATTACAGACAAAATCTTACAAACTCAATCATTATCATGAAAAAAGGGCAAGTCACAATATAGCCTTAATCAATCATATGAATAACATTAGTAACATACTGCATTAAAGCCATTTTTTCAACCACATCACAGACAAAATCTTACAAACTCAATCATTTTCATGAAAAAACGGCAAGTCACAATATAGCCTAAATCAATCATATGAATAACATTAGTAACCTACTGTATTAAAGCCATTTTTCAACCACATCACAGTCAAACTCTTACAAACTCAATCATTTTATCAAAAAATGGCAAGTCACAATATAGCTTAAATCAATCATATGAATAACGTTATTAATCTACTGCATTAAAGCTATTTTTCAACCACATCACAGTCAAACTCTTACAAACTCAATCATTTTATCATAAACGACAAGTCACAATCTATGATAAATCAATCATATAAATAACTTATTACCATACTGCATTAAAGCCCCTATACAACCACATCACAAACAAACTTATACAAACTCAATCATT
>BQNB010173837.1:0-13320 GCA_026074375.1 Tanacetum coccineum
CTCTCTAGAATACATCCATCCTTCCATTTTCTCTCACTAAGTTCCTTCCCATTTCATATCAAAGATTACTTGTATTCTTCATTTGGGTTTACAGAAGTCAAGACTGCAAGCACACCAATGGAAAATCAAAAGCCTCTGCTCAAAAATGAAGATGATGAAGAAGTGGATGTTCATATGTATAGGTCAATGATTGGTTCATTGATGTATCTTACATCTTCAAGACCTAACATCATGTTTGCAATATGTGGCTGCTTCAAGTTACTATGGATAAGTGCTTTGGATTCAGAATCAACTACTTGATTATGGGTATAATTTTATGCATACCAAGATCTTTATTGACAATAATATTACTATTTGCATAATTAAAAATCCTGTTTTTCATTCAAAAACAAAGCATATAGAGATTAGACATCATTTTATTAGGGATTGCAATGAAAAGAAGTTGATTCAAATGGTCAAAATCCATATTGACAAGAATGTTGCAGATTTACTTACAAAACATTTTGATGTAAGTAGGTTTTAATATTTGATTGCTAGTATTGGAATGCTAAATCCTTAAAATCTTTTATCTCTTTATGTTTTTGTAAAGTTTTATATGAATTAGTACTGTTATTCATGTCATTAAAAGTTTATGTTGTTAAGTATAATTAATGCTACTAGTTATACTTAATACTGATAAGTTTCTACTATTAGTTATACTTAATACTATTAGGTATAATTAATACTGTGATTATTGTAAAAATTGCTATAGATTGTGTTTTCTTGGTTTTTGGACTAACATTTTGCAGAAAAAGCAAAGAAAAGTGTTAGATTGATGATGGAAAAGTTGGTTATTAAAAAAGAACAGAGTGATTTGGTGAGTAAAAGAATTGAGATAAGTGGTGAGTTGAAAAAACAGCATATAATCCATAAAAACCAAAGAGATAAAGAAGATCCACATATAAAGAAAAAAAAAAGAGATAGATAATAGAAAAAAGGATAATAGAGGGAAGAGAAGAGAATAAACCGCCAAAATTTAAGGAGTTGAACAGAAAGAGAGTTGAATATATTAAAAACAGACAGAGTGTTTGGAATGGAATTGGAGTTAATGCTGGTGACTCAAAGTTAATGCTGTTAGGCATAAACTTAATATTGTTGGTAAAAGTTAATGCTGTAAGGCATAAACTTACTACTGCTGGTGAAAGTTAATGCTGCTAGGCATAAACTTACTACTGCTGGTGAAAGTTAACGCTGCTAGGCATAACTTACTACTGCTGGGTTACTACTGTTGGGCGAAAGTTAATGCTATTGATGGTATTTTCATAAATACTTCGATGAAGGGTTTCAATCACTCATTTAATCGATTCCATTCACTCATATACTCTCTAATTACAAACCCTAACTCAATTTTATCATTCATCATTAAAACCCAACACAAATGGCGGATCTAAAGTTTGCAGATACTCTTAATTTGGTCACGTTTTTGTCTAAACCCGCAGAAAGTAAAGGGTTTGAGCAGATAGTGGATTTTCTGAATGCAAATCCTATAAGATATGCACTAACGATCAATCCCACTATATACATTTAGTGCATAGAATAGTTTTCTGGCTATACTATCAAAGCTCAAAATTAGTTGACATGGGAAAGTACAGTTAGATGCCCTAGTGATGGAAAAAAAGATAATCATAACTGATATCAACTTGTGAGTAGAAGATCTTCAACTAGAAGATGCTGAAGGTGTTGATTGTCTACCCAATTCTACCATCTTTGAACAGCTTACACTGATGGGGTATGAGAAAATTTCATAGAAGCTTACTTTCTATAAGGCATTCTTTTCCTTACAATGGAAATTTCTAATTCATACTATTTTACAATGCCTAAGTTCTAAGACTACTGCATGGAATGAGTTTAGTAGCACTATGGCATCTGAAATTATCTGTTTAGCTACAAACCAGAAGTTTAACTTTTCAAAATAATTTTTTGAAAGTATGGTGAATAACTTGGATAATGTGGGTAAATTTTTTATGTATCTAAGGTTTATACAAGTCTTTTTGGATAAACAACTTGAAGGGATGCTTACTCACAACAGAATATATATTGCACTCTCTCACAGTAAGAAGATATTTGGGAATATGAGAAGGGTAAGGAAAGGTTTTTCTAGAAGGGAAACACCATTATTTCAAACAATGGTGGTACAAGATCAAGCAGAAATGGGTGAAGGTTCAGCAAATCCCACTAATCCCATCACTTTATTCAACCATCAACATCTCAACCTCAAAAGAAACAAAAACCTAGAAAGTCAAAGAGAAAGGACACTCAGATACTGCGACACCCCGTAAATTTCCGTTTAATATTTTAGCCGTTACCGGTCGCTAATTTGAATTTTTAAAGTTTCGTTTAACTTTTACGTTTAACCGGGAAGTTTTCCCGCTATTTATCTAAGAATCATCGCCGGGAGTAAACCGGGACACCAAACGTTGTAGTATTTTGGCCCAACACCATGAGATTATTTTCGAACTTATGTGGTCGGCTTATTATTGATTGGCTTATTGTGAGCTTATTGATAGCTTATTATTAAGTCGCGTGTTTATTATTTAATGTTTTGCTTATCGGTCTATATGGATAAGTAAAAGCACATTTTTTGACATAACGGGCCAAGGCCCAACATAAATACAATACACCAAGGCGTAAAGCTACGGTGTAGCTTATTGGATAAGTTCATGAATAGCTTATTTAATAGTGTACGACATAGACGCTAAACGTTTAACTCATTTTAAACGTTGGACGTTGCGAATAATAAGAGATTTGATGATGTATAGTTTGTAATTATGAAAAGAGGATTGAAAGCAATTTGAAAATGGTTTTTATTAAAGTCTATGACTTTGGAAAACGTGTAAACACGAACGGGTCATGCCGAAATTTTTATAAATTATTATACTTAATAAATATTAGAAAACGCACATGATAAAACTAGATAAATGGGAATTTAATAATGTGCCGAACAATATATATATATATATATATATATATATATATATATATATATAACATATTTTTACTTAGACGTTTATATATATATGATATTAATATACATACTATTACTTACTCGTTTTACTTACGAAAACATTCTAACTATTATACGATCACAAGCCTTAATTTTTATAAACTTATTAACAAAAGTACACTAGTATATGCTTATGCATTTTCCGCACTTCTGCGCTACTCTGATATTAAACCAAACCTTCATTTCATAGGTTGTCTATACGAACCGTCGTTCGTTATAGTGTGATTTTATTCTAGACTATTCTTCTTTGATTCACCAATCAAGGTGAGTTCATAGCCCCACTTTTAATTGTTTTGAATAATTTTTTTATAACTTGGGGTGAGAAACATTGCTTGTTTTTAAAACTGGACACAAGTACTATACGTGAGAAATTCCCCGTTTACGTGTTGCCTAAGTAGCGTTTAGACCACTATTGCCCGAATTATCATGAACTGTTAATCACCTTTAACCGACTGGCTGCTTAAGTGAGCGCGAGTGAATAAATAGATCTATTAGGACTAATTATCCCTATCTGGGTAAGAAGTACTTACTAGTCCGAGTGTGCCAAGGATTAACGGATATATGTCATGTCAAAACTAGTTAGGTAGTGTTTGGTCGGACACTTGAAGGGCAAGCCTTTTATAGCATTGTACATGCTATCTTTCAGTATTATCTTCAGTGTCATGACCTTAGTGCAACATAAATGCCTCTTTATGTGAAGTTGTATCTCCTATAACTATCGCATACGTTTTGATAATCTTGTGTTCCACATTTAATATGTTTGAACTAAACCTATGAATTCACTAACTTTATGTTGACGTTTTAAGCATGTTTTTCTCCGGTGCTTTGCATGGATGTCGTTGCTTGACTTATGTGAGGTCTATTTGCCCAAACTAGTTTACCAGAAATTTATCTATGTCTTTAAATACCGTTGTTGAACATATTTAAGCTTCCGCATTTTAATTTTTGTATTTTTAAATTTGATCAATGTAAAACTTATTAATATTTTGAATTTATGCAACAATGTTTATTTTTCAAACGTACCCTTAGAGGTCGCTCTTTATGCTTTGTACTTGAGATATTCAGTGACGTCACGCCTCCAGACAATAGTTCGGATAGGACCCTATTAGGGGGTGTGACTGATTGGTATCAAGAGCCAAGGTTATAGAGAACCAGGTAGTATTAACTAGGTCTGGTCTATAACCAGTATATGATCCTATGTGATTATACGTGCCTTACATGATTTTACATATACGTAATATGTATATTTACTATGTAATTAAATATTAAATATAACTAATATTACTATAATTATATTGCATTCTTTTCACGTTTGATGGTTTTTTCATTCACTCATTCATCTATGCATTCATTTACCCAATCATTCATTCGTTCATTTGCCCATTTGATCATTATTTTCCGCATCATGCACGGTTGATATAAAGGATATTTATATAAACTTTTTCTTGTGCAAGTCATGGCTATCTTTGTTATTTCAGTTTCATCAGATTCGTTTAAGGAGAGTATGGGGACATCTACTGGATGAGTTATCATGTTTGGTACTATCCTTACCACTATCCCTAACACTACACCTTCTGTGATTCCACCTACTACCCATATTGGTACCACACCGATACCTATTGTTTCACCCACTATACCACCATCACCTACCCATGGTACACCATTCACTGAGACTACCCTTTCTACTCAGAGTTCACCTATTGCATCTGGTGCACTTTGACGTCGAGTCATGGTTCTTGCACCTGGACAGCCTATTCCCCATGGTCGATCGTACCGCTGCCATCTTAATGGGCCGGTATACATGATGACTACGAGGAAGAGGGTTTGACTGTTACCCACTCATTGTCTTGCTATAAGTCATTCAGTTGATTACACTTCTTCAAATCATTTTTCTTTAGAGGATTCTTAGAGGGATTTATCAACGAGTTCATCATCAAAGACTTCTTCAGATTCTTCTGCGGATGCTTTATCTGATTCTGCGTCAAGTGGTTCATCTTCTGATCATTCATCACCCACACCATCATCGGGTATGAGACCTAGTCATCATTTATGTTCATTGGTACCTAGTATTCATCGTTCATCTGCAGCTATTTCTGAGAGACCATCTCATGATTCTTCTTTTGCGAGCCCTTCTCGCAAGAGGAGTAGATCCCCTACTGCATCTGTACCGTTATCTTCACTTATCCTTGGAGCATTATCTTATGCACGTGCTGATCTTTTACCATTACCTAAGAGGATTAGGAGTCCTGAGACAACTACAGATTTAGAGGGTTGTTCGGAGGATAGTTTTGATCCATATATACCAAGAGAGGTTGGATTGGGAGTTGACTTTGAGGATGAGAGTTCTGAGTCATCTAGGCATAGAGGGACTGATTTAGAGATAGATGTTGAGGTTGTGAGGAGTGATGGGATTGATATTGACCCTGAGATTTAGGCAGAGATTAACATGTGTATCGCTTATGCGGATGCTCATAAAGATAGAGGGATTGATGCTAGGATAGTAGTTGAGGCTATTGATCGAGAGGAGATTGAGACGAGTATAAGAGGGCCAGTTGAGGTTAGAGTAGATAGAGTTACTCACCCAGTGGTAGCTAAAGATATTCTTGAGCCTGCTCAGGAGGGAGCTGTAGAGATCACGTATGAGACATTGGGAGATTTAGTTTAGAGGTTTCATGATCATACTAAGGAGATTCCAGTTCATCATGTTCAGGCTATTGAGAGTGTCCAGAGGGATCAGGGACATAGGATAGTAGCGACAGGATAGCAGAGTGCTGATAAGCCAGAGAGGATCCGAGAGATGGAGCGGGATAATATGAGACTTAGAGACATGATGAATGTTAAGAGTCAGAGAGTTGCCCGGTTACAGCATAGGGAGTTGCGTGTTCAGAGGGAGATGAGACAGATTCAGCTTTTTAGATTTTATGACCGTATGAGGATTGCTAGGCTTGAGGCTTATGTCAGGAGGCGTTTGAGTTACCGTTCTTAGATTATTCCTTGAGTATCTTAGTGTTGACTTATAGCACCTAGTAGTAGCTAGTTATTAGGGATTTGTAAATATGTTTGTTTTGCATTTGTATTGTGCAGGAAGTGGATATCTACAAAAGACAAAAAACCAAAGCCAAAATTGACAAAAAACTGAGGCATGGAATGGAAAAGACTGTGCAAAATCAAGGGCCAAAAAAGTCCAAAAAATGTTAAGTCAGAGTCAATTACTGAAGTAATCTAGCAGTCAAACCGGAGCCGGAACATGAAGAAGAATTACTATTGGATGCAATCTTTTATGAAGACTGTGAAGACCAAATGGGCCCTCAATCAATTACAACAGCCCATTTGTGTGCATTTGACAAAGACTGTGAAGACTTTGAAGGCCCAATCCTAGCCCAGTTACAGCCAATCTCAGCCATTGTACACACAAAACCCACTTCATAACCTTATTGGGCTTGAAAAAGCCCAATAACCAAACCTAAACCTTATTGGGCCCAAACCCAAACCCAGTGGGCCCAATACAAGCCCAAACACAAAACCCAAGCCCAATACCCTTTTTATAAAACATAAGGACCAAAAATGTAAATTTTAAAACCTTGTTTTATAATTAAAAATGAAAAAAATAAAGAAAAGGGCCAAAAATGCCAAGTTTGAAAAGTGTTTTATAAAAGAAAAATGGTGAAATAAAGAGAGGGACTAAAACTGCCAAATGGCAATTCTTTTATTATGTTTAAACACAAGGGCTGGTTTTGCAATTTACCAAAACCCTTTTAGTTATAAAACGCAGGGACCATTATTGCCATTTCCAAAACCTTTTATATCTTTGTTTTAATAAAAGCCAAGGGCCAAAAGTGCCACTTTCCAAACTAGTTTATAACTGTTTTTTTTCGGCTTATAATGGAATGAAAATAGAAAGAAAGATGGAGGGCTAGTATTGCATCTTTTTCATTCTTCTCTTTTAAATCCTGCAACCATAACTGTACTCAACCCCTTCCCGCCATACCATACCACCTCCCTTTCCCACGGTTTCACTCCCAAACCACCTCCCTAGTACACTCACAGCTAACCCCCTACCCGTTCCCACCTCCCCATAACCCTTATAACCTCCACCCTGGCAATCTTACACAACCCGAGACCCCATCTATGGCTAAGATGAGTTATAAGGTAGCACATTGCAATCCAAGGGCTGAGAAGTGTGTGAAGACTTTCTACACACACAACTAACACATTGAGAAGACCAAGAGAAGGCTTTGAGCTTCTATAAAAGAGAAGAGAACAAGCCGAGAACCAAAACCCCCTGTTTTTACTTTCTTAGTTTAATTTTAATTAAGGTTTGCTTTAAAATTATTGTACTCAGTTTATTTAAAAGTGTAATTCAGCTTGTACCTTACGAATTTGAGCAAATTAATTTCAGTTAAAGTTTACTTATGCTTTGATTTTCAATTTTTAAGGCTAACTTTTACCCAAAAAGCTCTTTATAAGCTCGTTCGAAGCTTATTCCTTTTCATAGGACTCAAACATTAGTTATAAATTCTGTTTTTAGGCTTCATTCAATCATTCTCATCATTTTACATTTTCCATGGGCAATTTGAGTCATGTGATCCAGGATTTGGCAGCTTAATTAAAGAAATAAGATGAAAAATAGTCTTATTGAGCTTAAAGTCTGGTTTTAGAGGGTTTTGGAAGCCACTTAGGATCACAAGTTGAGCCACTCACTCATCTTGAAGTGGCTCTTTTTCAGAGACTCCAAATTTTCAGGTTCTATTTCTTAATTTCCATTTCAGTTGTATTTCAGCTTTATCATTTGTTATTTCCATTACTCATGTTGAATCCTGATCATTTAGATAGTTTAGCTTATTAGATATTTAGCTTTAACGTTTTTCTAGTTATAATATTTTTAGCTTGTAATTCTGTCAAAGTTAGTAGGTAAAGCTATAATAGGTAACTAGCTTAATCCTACAACTAAGCTTGTATTTTTTCAGGCTAAATAGCTCTTATTAGGACTTGTAGAGTAGAATGTGGATAAAAAGTTTCAGCTAGTTTAGCTTTTATTATAGATTTTAAAGTCATCTTAGTTTTGACAGCTAGCAATAAGGGAGTGTTTGGTGTAAGCTTTAGTTGACTTTAATGTCAAAACAATTCTGTCAAAACCTCTTATTAAGTTGAGGTTAAGTCATTAAACCAGTTTAAGATAGCTTTAAAAGTTAGTTTGTAGAATGTTAAGTATAGAGCTTATAAATTACTCATTTACACCAGGGCCAGTTTTACAGAGGTTAATTGTTTTTAGCTTTATAGGTAATCCATGGCAACTTAGGGATAACTTTTGTGTTACAGAGCAAAGTTAGATACACTCAGTAGTGAATATTAGAAGAATTTTCATCATGAATGTTTAGGCATGCTCTTAAGAATGCATAAGTGCATCAGTTACCATAGTACACCAGCAACAACAGTATTAACTGTTGTTGCTACTCCATTTTTTTCATTGTCTTTGAGCATTCAAAAATAGATATTAGATTTTAGAATTTAGAATAATTTTAGAATTCCATTAGCTTAATTCATTTCATCATTTAGTTTTCAATTTTAAGCATTTTAACTAGCTTATTTTTCCTGTCTAAAGTACTTAAACAGCTTATGTGAATTTCAGTTTATTACCATTTGAGTTTGCATTCCTATTTGATATATTGAAAATCCTTGTACCTAGGTTAGTTCAAGGAACATAGTTGAGTTTACTCTTAAAATTTCAGCACTTAGGGTTCAGTAATAAGCTTGTTAGCTTATTTGAAAAAAGCTTAAAAACAGTTCATTAAAACCTTGCACTTTTCCATTATAATTTTCTTTCTAATTTTGTTAACTCAAGGTTAATCTTAGTTTAGAATCTTTTAGCACACATCTTAAGCATCATTAAACATTTTTTAGTTTCAATTTTCATCAAGTAATAAGCTCTCAATAAGCCAAATTCCAAATCTCTTTTCAAACTAGCACTTTCTGTAACAGGGAACTGTTGGCTTATTTTTTAGCTTATTCTTTTGTCCAAAGGTAGAAGTGCTTTTATTAAAGTTGTTAGAAATAAGCCCCTTAGTAACTTTGTAGTTTTGAGTTTTGGCTGAAAGCCACTTTTTCAATAAGCAAAATAAGCCAAATTCGTAGGGTCTGTTTGGTAGTTTTCTCATAGTTAAGGGGTACCCGTTTTCTCTATAGTGTAAAATTTCCAATATTCGCCCGCCCATCCCCCTACGAACCCTACCTGTTCTTTCCTCTTTATTACCATTTTTTTTACCTGTCTTTTCTAGAAAATTAATTAGATTTAATATTTTTTTTCAAAATAATTTTCTCGCAAGAGGAGTAGATCCCCTACTGCATCTGTACCATTATCTTCACCTACCCTTGGAGCATTGTCTTATGCACGTGCTGATCTTTTACCATCACCTAAGAGGATTAGGAGTCTTGAGACAGCTACGGATTTAGAGGGTTGTTTGGAGGATAGTTTTTAGCCATATGTACCTAGAAAGGCTGGATTGGGAGTTGACTTTGAGGATGAGAGTTCTGAGTCATCTAGGCATAGAGGGACTAATTTAGAGATGGATGCTGATGTTGTGAGGAGTGATGGGATTGATATTAACCCTGAGATTCAGGTAGAGATTGACGAGTGTATCGCTTATGCGGATGCTCTTAGAGATAGAGGGATTGATGCTAGGATGGTAGTTAAGGCTATTGATTGAGAGGAGATTGAGACTAGTATGAGAGGCCTAGTTGAGGTTAGAGTAGATAGAGTTACTCACCCAGTGGTAGCTAAGGATATTCCTGAGCCTGCTCAGGAGGGAGCTGTAGAGGTTACGTATGAGACATTGGGAGATTTAGTTCAGAGGTTTCATGATCATACTGAGGAGATTCCAATTCGTCGTGTTCAGGTTATTGAGAGTGTCTAGAGGGATCAGGGACACAGGATCGTAGTGACGGGACAGCAGAGTGCTGATATGTCAGAGAGGATCCGAGAGCTAGAGCGGGATAATATAAGACTTAGAGACATGATGGATGTTGCGAGTTAGAGAGTTGCCCGGTCACAGCGTTGGGAGTTGCGTGTTCAGAGGGAGATGAGATAGATTCGGCATTTCAGATTTTACGATCGTATAAGAATTGCTAGGATTAAGGCTTGTGCCAGGAGGTATTTGGGCTACCGTTCTTAGATTATTTCTTGAGTATCTTAGTGTGGACCTATAGCACCTAGTAGTAGCTAGTTATTAGAGATTTGTAAATCCTATATTTTGGAACCATGTTATAACCATTAGAATTGATGATATGAAATCTAATGTTACCATTCCATGTTTGATATTCTTAACTTAATGATATATTTTATTTTGCTTATTGCATATTGCAGTATTACTAAATCGTGGTATTATCATGAAGTTATTATGATTTTGTATTTCCGTATAATAATACTTGTTATTTTATTCGAACCCCGTTAACAATCTCGTATCGCCACGGAATTTCATCGTGTTGTGTATTGTTATGTTGTAGGACAATGCCTAACACCCGATCTGGAGCATCAAGGACACGTGAAGAAATTAACGAGCAAATTGATCGCCAAATGGCAGGAGTGTTGGGAGCTCGTACCACTGCCAAGAACCTTGAACCCCTTATGAGAGACGGGGGTGGCAAGAGGAAGTAAATAGAAATGAAGGAAATGGAAATTAAGGAAATGGAAATGGAGGAAATGGAAATGGTAATAGGAACGGAGGAGGAAATGGCTATAACTTCAGAGGATTTGTGCCTGCTCGAGAGTGCACATATCAAGACTTCCTGAAGTGCCAGCCACTTAGCTTTAATGGGACAGAAGGAGTTGTTGGGTTAACTCGTTGGTTCGAGAAGATGGAAACGATATTCCACATTAGCAACTGTCCAGAGAGGTACCAAGTGAAGTATGCTTCGTGCACGCTTCTGAACAGTGCATTGACATGGTGGAACTCCCATAAGAGAACAATTAGGATTGAGGCCGCCTATGCCATGAGTTGGGCAGAACTTATGAAGTTGATGACAGAAGTGTACTGTCCAAGAAACGAGGTCCAGAAGATGGAGACCGAGTTATGGAATTTGGTTGTGAAGGGAAATGACTTAACTGCTTATACCAGAAGATTTCAGGAATTGGTGTTGTTGTGTACTAGAATGGTCCCAAATGAGGAGGACAAAGTTGAGAGATTCGTTGGAGGGTTGCCTGACAATATTCAGGGGAATGTAATCGCTGCTGAACCCACTAAACTTCAAGATGCAATACGTGTTGCCAACAACTTAATGGATCAAAAGCTGAAGGGATATGCTAGAAGTGCTGAAAACAAGAGAAGGTTGGATAACAACCCGAGAGACAATCGAGGGCAACAACCAATTTTCAAGTGACAGAATGTTGGAGGCCAGAATATGGAAAGAGCTTACACATCTGGGAACAATGAGAAAAAGGGGTATGTTAGATCTCTTTCCTACTGCAACAAGTGCAAGTTGCACCATGCAGGGCCGTGTACTGTGAGGTGTGGAAACTATAAGAGAGTCAGTCATATAACTAGGGATTGTATGACTACAGTTACTCCAAACACTTAGAGAGCCCCGGTTGGGAATCAACCGGGTTTTGTTTGTTATGAGTGTGGAAGGCCAGGACATTTTAGGAAAGATTATCCTAAATTGAGAAATCAGAACCGTAGAAACACGGGTAAGTTCCTTCTTAATAACTATTATGCTTCTGTGTTATTCGATTCGGGAGCCAATAAGAGCTTTGTGTAATCTACCTTTAGTGCTTTGCTTGATGTTGCACCATCCACTTTAGACACTAGTTATGCTGTAGAACTTGCCGATGGAAGAATTTCATAAATAAATATTGTCCTTAGAGGTTGTACGTTAGGATTATTAGGTCATCCATTTGACATAGATCTAATGCTCGTAGAACTTGGTAGTTTCGACGTCATAATCGGTATGGATTGGTTGGCGAAGTACCACGCGGTAATCGTTTGTGACGAGAAGGCCGTCTATATACCTTTTGGAGATGAAGTGTTGATAGTTCGAGGTGATGATTATGACGGCAGAAGTAAGTCAAAGCTGAATATCATATCATATACGAAGACCCAAAAGTATATACAGAAGGGATGTCAAGTTTATCTAGCGCAAGTTACATCCAAGAAGACTGAGGACCAGTCAAAGGAGAAGTGGCTTGAGGACGTGCTAATTATACGGGAATTTCCAGAAGTCTTTCCAAAAGACTTGCCTGGACTACCGCCTGCTCGACAAGTTGAATTTTAAATTGACTTAGTCCCTGGTGCTGCACCTGTAGCACGAGACCCATACCGATTAGCACCAGCCAAACTGCAAGAGTTATCCACTCAGTTACAAGAACTTTCTGACAAAGGATTTATAAGACCCAGTCCCTCACCCTAGGGAGCTTCCGTTTTATTTGTCAAAAAGAAAGATAGATCTTTTCGAATGTGTATCGATTACCGTGAACTAAACATACTTACTATAAAGAACTAATACCCACTTCTAAGTATCGACGACTTGTTTGATCAACTTCTAGGGTCAAGAGTCTACTATAAGATCGACCTGAGATTTGGTTATCACCAACTCAGAGTTCGTGAGGAAGACATTCCCAAGACCGCATTTAGGACTCGTTATAGTCATTACAAGTTCCAAGTAATGCCGTTTGGTTTGACTAACGTACCGGCAATATTCATGGATTGATGAATCGGGTGTGCAAACCGTATGATAGATTCGTGATTGTATTCATCGGTGATATTTTGATCTAATCCAAGAGCAGAAAGGAGCATGAAGGACACCTTAAGTTAATTCTGAGGTTAGTTAAGAAGGAGGAGTTGTACGCCAAGTTTTCAATGTGCGAATTTTAGCTGTCAAAGGTATAATTTCTTGGTCACGTGATTGATAGTGAAGGCATTCATGTTGATGCCACTAAGATTGAGTCTATCAAGGATTGGGCGTCACCCAAGACACCAACCAAGATTCGTCAATTTCTAGGTTTGGCCGGTTACTACCGATGATTTATCAAAAGTTTCTAAAACATTGCTAGGCCTATGACGAAGTTGACTCAGAAAAGCGTGAAGTTTGATTAGGGAGAAAAAGGCAGAAGCTGCGTTTCAGTTGTTGAAACAAAAATTATGTAGTGCGCCAATTTTGGCTTTACCCGAGGGAAGTGAGAACTTTGTGGTATACTGCGATGTTTCGCATAAAGGGTTGGGCGCGGTTTTGATGCAAAAGGAGAAGGTCATAGCTTACGCATCCCGCCAACTCAAGGTTCATGAGAA
>BQNB010173842.1:0-13320 GCA_026074375.1 Tanacetum coccineum
CTGGAGGAGCGTCTACCTATGGGCGGTCCCCTTAAATAGGTGGGCGGTCCCCTTAAAGATAAGGGTTGGCCCCGTGTATTTAAGGGGGGCGCCCTAGACTAGAGGCTCCCTAGTTTGTCCGTTTGTGTAGGGGGGATTTTCTAGAATTTTCTAGCCGTTTTAGGTCCGAAAATTTAAATTTCAAAATGTTTATTTTGAATAAAACAATTCTTTTAATTGTAGAAAATGTTTTAATGTTTACAACATTTTATAAAAATGTGAGGTTGAATCAAAGTTTCCTTTGATCATAAAATGCATTAAGCATTTATTTATTCATACCTTTAAGTGATATAATTTTCGAAATGAAAATTTACTACTAATTACTTGTTTACGTTTAATTTTACATTGAACGTTTTTATATTTTGTAAATTATCAAAACGTAAAGATGTGAAAAATATTAATAATGTTTTTAGGCATTATTTCTATCAACATATTTATTTGCTTATTCGGTTGCTTACTAGCTTGTAGGTTAGCTTATCTTCTTATGTGTTAGCTTATCTGCTTATATGTTAGCTTATACGCTTATATGTTAGCTTATCTGCTTAACAGCGGACTTAAAGGAGTGTTTGAATTATGGCAATGTAGCCTAAATGGGATTCAATATGATCATATTTGCAATTTGTTTGGTTTCAATATGATCTACTTTAGGAGTTTCCTTGTTTAGGATTTTGTTGTTACCTTGCAGAAATCATTGCTATTATTTCAAATACTAGCTTATACAACAGCAGCTCAGACTCTGACAACAACAGCTCAGACTCATCTAGCACTTCTAAGATTAGCACTTCTGAGTAGATTGTTTATAGCTCTCCAGAATGCAAAGGACCATCTAAGAGTTTGCTAAAATGGTACGGCTATTTATCAGATGAGTACAAGGACAATGACAGGATCTAGGGTTCAAAGTCAGGAGGTAATAAGAGTAATGCAAAACCTTCTTTCTCAGACATTTCAAAAGCTAAAGCATGTATATTGGCTAAGGCATCTGAGTCATCTTTAAAGGCTAAAGTTCAAGCATCTAGGTCAAAGACTAATGTTAAAGCATCTATGGCTCAGGCATCACCTAAAACCCTCAGTGTCAAAAGCCCTGTACCAATAACAAATTGTGGAATTGGCCTTACAAATGCTAAAACATGGGATGTTATTCTTAGCAAAACCTTTAGAGTGAAGATACCCCAACTATCACTTGTCCAAAAGAAAATAAAAGGAAAAGGAAGATTGAAGGTGGAAGCCGATTTTACCTTTTGATGTGTTTTTGGTATTTTGGTCCTTATGTAATGGTCCTTATGTAATGGTAATTAAGTAGTTGTACAAACAGTATGTACTTGTAAAACGTTACAAATGAAGACGTTTTAAATAAAAATAAGCAAATAATCATACTATTAATGTAAGGAAACGGTTACACTTTTCTTAAAAAATCCAGATGATAATAAATATAATTAACAGTAAATGAATAACATTAACATTAAAAACTGCCTGAAATATCACATTTTCAAATGTGTACTTCATATGTTAGAAATCAATAATACTTATTGATTTGATGTGTGTTAAACCTATAGAATTGGGCCTCTATTTATACACAATAGAGTGCTCCAAAGTTTACGCATCCCACCGATGTGGGATAGGTAAATAAACATAAAAGGTGCACCATAAAAAATTAGTACACTAACTAATTTTTCACCATAAAGAGCGAAAGTAGCGAATAATTTTTTTGGGGGTTGCACATATCAAGAAACGACGATTTTCGAAAAAAAATTGCACTTCGTGACCGAAAATAAGGTGTAGCCCGTGCCACACCCGGCACCAATGTGGGTCCGCCCCTAAGCATAAATATTGCAGCTTGAATTGAAGCTTGCATTTGCAGCTTGCAATTGATGCTTGCAGGTTGCAAGCAAGCATTTGCAGGTTGCAAGCAAACATTTGGAGCTTGCAATTGCAGCATAAATATTGTATAAATGTAATTGAAGCTTGCTTTTGCATGGAAGCATTTACAGGTTGCTTACCTATTTGCTTGCACTTACTTACCCATTTGCTTGCACTTGCAGCAACCAATGTATTTACAATTTGCTTGAATTTGCAGCAACCAAACTTAACCATTTGCATTCCAAACATAACACTTAACCATTACAAACATAAAAGTTAACATTACAAACAGTCATAGTGTTATACATTAACAAAAGATCCTAACATTACACACATAAAACCTAAACCATTACATTACTACCATAACACCTAGACCATCACATTACTTAGCTATTAGCATACCAAATCCAACACAAACCACTGAGAAAGATCATAACATGATGAAAAACAACCTATCATACAATTTCATCTTTGACTGTGTAGCTATTAACTCTTCTTCCAACCTTGACTTGTCCATAGCAAGAACATTAATCAATTGTTCATAATCCACATGCTTCTTCAATTGTTTATGCTTTTGCAACATACCATACAACAACTCTTTGTAGTATTCACTTGGAAGATCATCATCCAGAAAATCATAAACATTACAAATCGCTTACCCGGATTCTTCTTTGTTTTTGCCGCTTGTACTGTTAATTGACGATTACATTTACAAAAGTATTCGACCCTACCACTAATTACTCGGGATTCGGATGAAGTCTAAGATGGCATGCTTAGGGTTTATTTGATTTTCAACCGTCAGGAGAATTATAGGGAAATGAATTTGTGGGAAATGTGTTATGAATGAGTATTAGGAAAATAAAGGGGTAAAGGGGGTAATTTTGTAAAAAAAATAAGTTAAAGGGTTAAAGGGAAAGAGAGATAACGGTAACATTTATTAAGAGACACATCAGCTATTTTATTAATCATGGCTACAATAGGAAGATTAATAAAGTGTATGCATACTATAGAAAAAATAAAAGTTCATAGCTTACAAAAGGAAAACGTGACAAGTTCGATGCTTTTTCAGACCATTTGCCCAACGCATATCTATCGATTAATTCAGAAAAAAGATGTCATTGAAAAGATCGTCGAATTGTGAACAAAACGTGTCCAATATTGCAATGCTTCTGACATGCGCACGATTTTATAAAAAATGTTGAAGTTTAATATATATATTTAAAATATTTACAAAACGCACCCTCATGTTCGCGCACCCTCAAGTTTGCTAAAAGTTACAAAACCACCCTTCAACTTTTACCTATTTATGATTTTTTTATATAATAAACTTTATTTATCAAATATAAAACGAACATCCATCGATTCATTCGGAAAAAATGTCATCGAAAAGAGCGTCAAATTGCGAACAAAACGAGCCCAATATTGCAATACTTTTGACATGCGCATAATTTTATAAAAATTGTTGAAGTTTAATATATATTTTTAAAATATTTACGAAAGTAGTCTTTGAGATTGTCACTTCGTTGCAGGGTAAGTCCCAACGACTGAAAAATAATAATTGGCGTTATGATCCGTTACGAAAATAGTCCCATGCGCTCCGTAGCAGCACACGGGTTACAAACTTCGTTACTAATGATAAGTTAGATAAATGCTAAAATAGTGAAGTATTTTATTAATTTGTCACTAAGAAACAAAAAGAAACACAATTTATGTATCTAGAACCAACTTTGAGTTGACCTATAGTTTAATCATTCAATTTTTTTCGATAACGTTTTTATCTTCAACTTTGTTTAAACATTTGATTTAACCCTTTACCTTTGTTTGACAACGAGGGCTACAGGAGTCGCACGTTGCGACATGGCATTTTATTTTGCATACATTTGTCATGAATATAGCGTTTTGTAGTCGAACCTTTTAAATGTCATCTATAAATATCTGATATGAATATACATGAATTTAACAAAGTAATACTAAATAACATGATGGCCATTAGAATAATGAGAAATTAAGTGATACTAACTAGCTACTAAATGTTCCAACAGATCGACGCTACAATTATATCATGAGCACGTTGACAACCATAACTTCGTCAATTTCTATTCTCGTTAGTTATCCAAGTACGACTTCTGTGACTGTTTTGCCAACAAGTTTCAACCTAGATTCACTTAAGTTTATTATGTAACCTCAAAGGTAATTGAAAAAGATACACTCGAAAACTTTACTGACAAAACATAAACTGCAAATTTATGCCATTTTTTATACCATGAAACTTAGATAATGTTTCTATGAAACTGACCCAAACAACCATATCATCAAAACAAAGCAAGGAGTATACAAAATAAAGGCCAACTTTGCAACCGAAAACCCAAAACAGCCCAAGAAAGAACCAAACAACACCAACAAAACAACAAAAAGACACACGATGCTATAAAATGACGTCAATAAAATGTCTTTGTCCACATGCCTAATGTATAATACAGTAATTAGATATACAAAAACAGACTTACGTTTCAAGCAGCATGACAGATGGTTCAAAACCTTGCACTTAAAACTGGGCTCCATTTGTTTTCCAAACTCGTGGCACTTCTGTTTAGTCAACCACTCACGCACATCGATTTCTTCCGTCCTCCTCATTGAAACATTATTATAACCACCTGTAATTTCTCATGTATCCTAAATAAAAAAACAAAACAAACTATCAATAAGACATGACCGATTTTGAATACCAAATACGTGCATTTTATTAGACCGTAAGCAAGCTAAAAAAACTAATAACGCAACAATCCTTTTTAATCAGAAGCACATAATTAAGTATACAGGCAATGCAGCATACGAACCCTGATGAAATCGCATAAATAGACATGCTAATATCGAGTAAAAATACTGTGAAACAATACACAAATTAATTAGTTAAAGAAAGGGTAGGGCGACATAAATAGCGGTGTTTACAGCATATCAGATAAGATGGTATGTATCGGTTATAAAAAACTTAGTAATTCCATTTTCTGATAGCAATACACATTTAGATCAACCAAAAGCCAAGTAGTAAAACAGACTTACACAGAGATAGATGAGAAGGAATAAGAGGATATGCCAAAAGAAATTGCACCAAATATACTGTTACGACATCCTCTTTTTTGTTCTCACCTATCTTTATTGAGTATACTTTATCAACGATAACGACTTTACATCAATGTGAATATTGATTGCCATGTAAAAGTATGTGCAACAACTTTGCGTCCAAAAAATATACTTACCAACATCATCATTGTTGCCAGGTGTTGCAACATTATGACATGTCTGTTCTGTTTCAAAATTTCCATTGATCTTTGCATCTCGCGTAGCCACTGAAAGTAGGCACAAATCAATCACCCTAACTTATACATATCATGTTAACAAAACTACATCGAAGGATCCAAGTACAAAGCAAAGCCGAGAATGGTAAATAGTTATGAAACAACAGAGCAGTAGCCTCTTTTAATTACAAATTAACAGGGTTCTAAAAGGCGCGCCAAGGCATGAGGCACGGAGTCTACGTTACAAAATAGACCAAGACGTCGACTCTAGGCGTGGTGTGAGTTGAGGCGTGAAAAGGCGGCCAAAAGCGTAAGTCGTGGCGAGTTTTTTTGAAGTGTTTAGGGGTTTTTTTTATATTTGAGATTTCGACTTGGATTTACAAATATACTGAGTTTAGGGTTGAATTTAATAATATTTACCAGTCATATAACTATAAAATATGATATAAATTTATAAATATATTTTGCCGCCTTAAGTGACGCCTTAAAAACGCCATGTCACCACGCCTGACGCTAAAGCTTAAGGCATGACTATGCTGCTACACTACGCCACACCTCACGCTATTTATAACCTTGCAAATTCCCCTATAATATAGAACCACATATATAGCATATGCAATATGCAGGACATAGTACCAACCAAGGCTCATATCTGACAACCTAATGCATTAGCATTAGGACAAAAGATTATCCACGTATTACAAGCAAACTTTGCACACCAATAAAATTTTACAATGTAAGGTACACATTAATGAGTTAAAAAATAAGATTAGATGAGAAATACATCGAGCACCTAATACACTAAAATTTGTATAAGTAATTATTCAGACACGAGTTATAGAAGAACATACTGGATATGTATCTAACATAATCAAATACAAAAAAGCGGGGAACAAAACTATTGGAAACACAACAGATTCTAAAACATAAAATTTGCTTCTTTCTTTAGATAATACTACATATGAAATCATAAGCCACGACTACAAACTATATATGTGACAACTGGCAATTTGTTTTACTTTCAGATTTCTATTTTAGTGATTTATCGTGCTATATTACTTTTTACGGTTATGTTAATTGATTTAAGTGAAACCGGGAAGTTATCCCGCGTATAACTGAAAACCGTCATTAGACGCGTTCCGGCTTTTAAATAAGCGTAGTCTTTTTACGACTATCATGTTTCGACTTAACGGACATATTTTTAGTGTAGTTATATTTATATTTTAGATGTAGCGCGTTCTTAGTTGTTGCGAGTTACGTAAACGTTACTAGGTCCATAACTTGTGCATGCATGTAAATATCTAGATGCACTAAATAAATATCACCTTGCACGATATTAAAAAATTTGATCATTTTGGTCCCCCTGGTCTTGGTTCGTCCGCACACCCCTATAGCCAACACCATTCTAATTTTCTAGCTACTTGGTTCCCTTGGTACACTTATTATTTTGGCTTGATCATGATTTGAACCCACAAGTAAAGAATCCCATGTTGGGAAGAGTCTAGATACAAAGTTCACCATCACATATCATTCATTCATTCTCATTTACTTCTCACACTAAAACACACACAACAAATAATTTCTCTCATTCCCTTTCTTTCTTTCTTGTTTGACGCCACCAAACAAACACAAACACATTTGTGTTTTGTTTTCCATCTTCACAAATATTGTTGATTAGTTACTAGTGATTCTTGGTTATTATTTTGGGCTATTCAAGATTTCATTTGGGTTATATTCGAGTTCATTCCGGGTTAAGATTCTTCATTCTTTCATTACTTTTTCTACACCTTGTAAGCTATATTCATCATCTCTTTCTTTTATATATTTCGTACACTTTCGTTCATAAACATCATCTTTGGATTCTTTCAAAAACGTCATCACCGTGTTTGCGAAAATGATTTTTACAAGAAACTAACAAGATAAAAAGAGGTTGTACAACTTATTTGGGTTTTTAAATTATTTTTAATATTGTTGTACTTTTGGGAATATTTTTTTTTGGGTAAAAGGGAATTCATACCCCGGTAAAATATATTACACCAAAAAAGCATTGAAGTACAACAGATGTAGGTGAAGTCCTAACATCTCAGCCCGTTACATGGGCAAAAACAATGCACACAAAAACGTTGTGCAATAACTAACACAAGAGTGACATGCTACTCTTATGACTACTAAACGAAGCTGGAAATAAAAACAAGAATACAAAAAGATAATGAATGATATGCTTATTTCCAACTTGTACGTTACTTCCAATCCCTCATATAGCTAAACCATAGTAGAAAGACATGTGCTGTCCAAAACAACATCTTTATGCATCCAAAACACGACTAGGTTTCGGCTCCATACACTACCAGCTACAGGAGAGAGACATGGTGGTACTATGATCAAGAGTGTTAAAAGTGGATTATAAGTGGTTAAAAGTGGTTTATGATGAGTTTGTAACAATCGGTGGAAAGGATTAGGTATACTTGAAGTTGTTGAGTGTTTATAACAATCGATGGAAGGGATTTAGGTTAGTTATTGAAGTTGTGTGGTTTGCGGATAAAAATATAGTGTAGTTTTTTAGTAAATACATGCTGTCCAATTTTTACTGAGGTAAAACGAGTCGTTATATTCACTTTAAAATCTAGAGAGTCTAAAAATATATTACTACCTATAAATACGAACGCGTGGATATAAAGATCACTAAAAACTAGTATTTTTCCAGCTCAAAACTGTTTTCGACCAATTTGTCCAGTTTACGTTTTTGGGTTTTTAACTCATTTTGAGCCCGAGTCGGGTAAAACTTATTGAAGAAAACTTGTAGAACACGATTTTCCTTAAAACGTAGCTTTTGACCGTTCCGTGAATCATTATAATGAAGGAGTTATCCCCTCATGAAAACTGACTAAAATTTATAAAAATAAAGTGAGCTGTTTGGAAACTAAAATAAGATTTTTGGGCATTTTTGAGTCTGAACGAGTTATAAAATCCTTAACAAATACTATAGTATGACTTATATACTATCTAAGTGCGTCAGAAACTTTCTAAAAGTAATATTAATAAGCCAAATATGATTTAGTAGGATTGGTAACGTAAAGTATAAGATTAATGAATATAATGAAGGATAAAACTTGGTAAATTAGACTTGATAAGAATACTTGGCGTGTGTTAAGCGAAATACTCCCTCCGACCCATATTAAATGTCCGCTTTGACTTTTTAAAGTCTTTCTTTTCTAACTTTGACCTTAAATATGTTTGTATGTATTATGTAATACTTGATGCAAAATATATGAATATATTGGGTTTTAAATATATTTTTCATTAGTATAATTTTTACCAAAAATTATATAACACAAATAATAATATTTAAGGTCAAAGTTGAAAAAAAAGACATCAAAAGTCAAAAATAGACATTTAATATGGGACGGATGTAGTATAAATCTAACCGAAAATTTGATAAAACGGATGTTATGCGGGATTACTTAAACTTGGTAAAGGGTAATTGTTTAGCGTTGAAACTTGATAAAGATAGTGGTTTGGTTTAACGTCGAAACTTAATAAAATAGTAGTTTTGTTTAACGTCGAAACTTCATAAAATAGTAATTTTGTCTACATGTCAAAAATTAATAAAATAGTGGGTTGTTAAACATCGAAACCTTATAAAATGTGTAACGTTCGTGGTGTGTCAAACTCAATGAAAACAATATAATTTTGTCGAGTTCATATTTTGACTTACTTAACTAAAATGTAAACACGTTCGGGTGATGAGAACGTTACAAACTTCACACGTGCATCATTTCGCTATCGTGTGCTTGAAATCTAGCACGATATAATTTATTAGGTCGCGTTAGGACATTCGTACTCATTCGTCAGTTGTTGATTATTCCTGCTTCACCTTCTGCAAATGTGAGTTTCATAGCCCCAATTTTTACTATTTTATCAATATTTTTCTTCAAACTTGGGGTAAGATACATGCTCTGTTTTCTATTTTACTTTGGACGTTTTACTTTTAATGATTACGGTTAGTCTAAGTACCGGTAGCCTACTTGCCCATAGTTGTGATTGTTGATTGTATACGTTTGCGAGCGAGAGTGATGTAGATAGATCTATCGGGATTAGCTATCCCCGTCCGGGATACGGACGTATACCATGTCAAACGATGGGTCAATCTAGACACCTACGAAGATACTTTACTTGGCATACTTGGTGCATTTTGTTGTTAGCTTCGGTGTCTTAATTTAGTACTACCGTAATACCTTTTGTGATATATTATATTTGTTACAATAGTCGCGCCAAACAAAACTTGCGTCCATACTTAACGTTTACTTAAACCTATGAACTCACAAACATTATTGTTGACGTTTCAACATGCATTCACGAATTTCTACATGAAACTTATATAAAGCGTAAAGCATAGATGTTATATCTAATGTCGTTTAACTATGATTATTTTAACTATGTAAAAGTTGACCTTCTATTTAATAAATGATGTATATTTTTCAAAACGTCCATATAGTGGTCGTTCCCTATACTTTGTGTTTGAGATACTTTACGAACAATCACGCCTTTTTGTTTCCTATTCCGCTGCGCCATGTTTTGGGGGTGTGACAATGTAAATAGTAAAAAATCGACAATTCTAATACAATAATGAAAAGGTTTGACCTAAACTTATATACAACATATAAAATAAGAAAATACAACGACGTACCATATTTCAAAGGATATCACAAAACTTTTGATTCTCAAATCACAGAATGATAATCCAATAATGAAGAAATAGGAAAGCGGAACTTCACTTTACACACATTATATAAAATCAGAAACTACAACCACATATTAGGCTGTAAAGGATATCACAAAGCACTTAAAACCACGTATTATAGAAACTGTATACAACTAGCACCCATGAACACGTACCAAAATTTATGTAAAATACTAATCAAAAATGGAAACCTTTGTATACTGGTCATGAAGACATAGTCTTAAATATCCTCTCGATATCGCTTTCTACTACATATATAAAACAACCAAGGTTTAATAACAAACAATACAATAGAAAAAAATGCATGCTCTATCCGTAAATGAAATCCACTTCAAAAAACATTTCTACCAATAAAATTCAGCAAATACCAATTCAAACGTATCTAATTATCGTAAGTAAACTTTACTCACCGATTTTGTAAGTATCGTTACAATCTATCTTGTATAGTATTACTTTTCTAACATATACGAATGAACAAATATTAAAATAGTAAAAAATTTATACGCACCACATAAAACTCGACCAAAATATGACGAATATGATACCTTCAAAGGCTTCAGCCAACACTTAATATGCAAGGAAAATTAAAGAACGAAATTTGTCCTTTAAAAATTTAGAAGGTGTTTTCTACTTAATCACATAAAATCGCATTTTTACCATAGATGAAACTTAAAGGTTATATAGCAACTTAAAATAAATATTATATAAGAAATGGCATATAAACGGAACATCCCATAATCACATATAGAACACTAAAGAAATGCTTGTCACAAAGAGAAAGCTTTGCTCACCGAGAATATACAGCTCGTTTGAAGATCATTTGAATGTCGTTTTCTCCTACATAAATAAAAACTAACATCGTGTTACACCACCAAAACCCAAAAACCAAAAGCGCACAACAGATTTTAACCAAAAAAAAGATGGAAATAAGATAATAAACCTATCAATACACATCACACATCACCCCTTACAACAACATATTTTATAAAACATATAAAATCATTAAACTGAAAAGTAATCACGTGTTAACAAAGAAGCGTTCAATTAAACATATGTTAACAAAATTAGTTACCCTAAAGATCTTAAACATCATACCACATTTCTAAGCACAACCGATGCATTTTGAAACCCAAATCTAATTTACATCATACAGACCACTTTTTATTATAACCAACATCACACATTTGTAGATTATTATATATAAACAATGACCTTTTTCTTTATAAAAGAAAACAGTATCACCTATGCGCAACCATAATCTAAAACACGATAAACCGCCTTTAAAAGGTGTACTTTTATCCTCCAGACGATAGATTCAGATTTTAAATAATACATGGCAAACACGAAACTGCATATGTGAACATCTCCATTTTGTAAACAAGAGAAATATCACTTTTACGCAACTAACAAATCAGTTTAGCTCCACAAAAACACAATAACTCAAATTTCGAAGGCATTACTAGAAAATATAAATCTTTTTATGATATGATTTTCGTGCCATGCTGTGACCAATCCGAAATATCCAAGCAAAAAACTACACAAACAATTTGCAAAAACAAACGATAACCAATCTGTAAAAGGCGGACTTTTATCCGAGAAACAAAAATTTAACCTTTAAAGAGCACATCACAAACGCAGCACCGCAGACAATGCTCGGAAAATAAATCATACCTTTATGATACTAATTTTCTTGCCACGATGAGATCAACCCCAAATAACCAAACATACAGTTGCAATCTTCAAAAACAAACCACAACCAACCTATAAAAGGCAAAAATTTACCTGATAAAACATAAGCCCAACCATCAAACAATAGAACACAAACTCACATACAAATAAATGGTTGCACAATGCCTTGGAAACTAAAGCATACCGTTATGGATTACAATTTACGTTGTCACACTCCGAGACCACCCCGAGCACCCAACCAAACAACTGGTGACCCTGCAAAAATTAAACCATATCAACACCCATTAAACAGTTAGACCATGTAGTTAAGTTATAACATACATATTGTTACTCACACGTTATCATATATGTCATGCAACTGATATTATCAAATTATAGACTATAAGGAATAGAAGATGCGTACTGATCACCGACGTTTGTCGATTTCACCATTTAGAGCAACTGATTCCAAACCAACTTTCGCATCAGTTACCATCGTAACAATTCAAACATACTTGTAAGTATGGATGAATCATGTCGCCTTACACATATTCACCAATCTGAATATCTTGATCCACAATTTGAAAATTGTATTCCTGACTACATTACATATACGATGACTCCTTCCAGAATTCCATATCTCCATATTTCCTGTTGCGTTCATTTAGTCACAGATTCCCAAAACGTCTTTGACCATTCAAAATACCAGGATCCTTCATGTCTACTTCAAACAATCTGTTTTCCATCTCTTTTAACACTTTCACAAATTTCATCTATGATTATCACAAACAAAAATACTTTATACGTTTGTTAGATATTGGGGGTGTGTGTAGATGTGATAATCCTGGATATCTTCTAGAATCATGTAAAAGTCCACTTTCCGTATAAAGTATTTCGACCCTATCAAATGCCTGGGTTGCACGAAATCTCTATCGGGATAAGACTAGAAGAGAAACACTTTGTGTTCTAGGCACAAGATCACAAAAGCAAGAAGATTAGAGGAATTGTATGTATTTTCCATTCTATGTTCTGAGACCAATCTCCCTGATCTTATATCATATGTAAAAGACAGGTTTTTTTTTAGTTAGTTTTGGTGGTTAAAGACAGTTAATATCAAACTGTATATAACCAACTAACTAAACTTTACGGTTTCATATTAACTCAACGAGTGTGCACTCCACACTTCCCTAACTCGTGTCCGAGTCGAACATGAAATCTCATTGATCTCTAGTAAATCACCATTACTTAAATGGTTGTCGATGACACTAAAATCACCAACATAGGAGCCATAGGAGTGACCTTTTGTGCTTCCTCGTTGTTAGCAGGGGTCATAATCGCTGCTCTCCTTCTCGTAACAGAAGTATTAGCTATCGTATTTTATAAAGAGAAGTTTCAAGCCGAGAAAGGCGTTGCACTCGTTTTGTCTCTGTTGGGAATTACTTTTTACTTCTATGGGTAATTTAAGGTCGAGAAAAAGTTAAAGAACGACAAACAAAATTCTAAACCATCTTTGGAACCGGATCAAACCAACTCTTCATGAGCATAATTGTAAGAGTATATAAGCTTTTAGTTATTATATATTGAATTACCTTTTCAAGGTCTAAACTTTGAGGACCAAAAGTGAGGTAGGTTCATAAATATAAAATTGTAATTCTGATGGCAATTTATGAAGTTGTACCAACGGAACCAATTAATATTTAATAAAACTAGACGAGTACC